>PVJS01011799.1:0-45046 GCA_004027185.1 Glis glis
GTTCGTGGCCAGCCTCAGCTCTCTCTCTCTCTCTCTCTCTCTCCCTGTCTTTCTCTCTCTCTACTTAGTGAGGCCCTCCGCAACTTCATGAGACCCGGTTTCAAAATAAAAGTATAAAAAATAGGGCCGGGGGTGTAGCGCGGAGGTAGAATGCCCCTGGGTTCAATCCCCGGTACCGCAAAAAAAAAAAAAAAAAAAAGAAGGTTCTTGGAATCTCTGATGTGCTGAAAACATGCACACTTTATTAATACAATCATAACATCAGAATAACGTACCTGATAGCTATAAATAGTGTGTGACTTTTATTGTTATTCATCAAAGACAGCAGACTTAGTCATGGCCAAATAATAATCTAAAAGTTACATTGATTTGATTCAGTGACTCAGGATGTGTGATTTTAATGTGCTTTTCTTATTCAAGTCATGCTTTGGATTTGTAAAGATAGAAAAACCAGCTTGTATTTTTATGCTCCACAGCCAAACCTGATGTTCAAAATCTCTTTCTGATAATCTCCAAAGTCCTCAAGCCCCACAGAGGCAGTTAATTGAGCTTGGGCTGTGACCTGTATACCTAAGCTCAGCCTCAACCTCCACCCTTGGAGGCTTCCCTTGCTTCTGTGTGTCTAAGGGCTGTGTTGGAAGCTCTTTGCAGGACTGCTCCCTTAGAAAGCAGATCTTACCTTGAAGATTTGGACTTGGTCTTATCTCTTCCCCCACACCCCACACCTGCTTTAAAAGGGGGAAAAATGAATCACGCATCACTTTGGCTGTTCCATGAGTCCTGGATCAAGAGTCTCCCTAGGGACATCGCTCTAGTCAAGGGTTGTCTTTCATTTGCTTTAGAGTCATCTGCCTCTTAACTAAGAGGTGATAACAGCAGTGGCCCAAACCTTCCTTGTGTGTTTAGATTGAGGAAGTGCTAAAACAAGGCAGCTGCAGATAGATAAAGCTACAGGGTCTCTTAAAATGAGACTTTCTGGTTTTGTTTTTGTTTTTGTTTAAGCAATGTTAAAGCTTCGCTGTATGTAATAGATCTGTGCCTGACAACTTAGGAGGAAATCATTTTTTAAAAATGGATTCCAATTTCAAAGGCAGCAGGGAACTTTCTATTTAAAATGATCTCATGATTAATGTTCCTGAAATAAGAATGGCCATGCTAGTTATCTATTTTGTAAATTAAACTTCCTCTATGAGAAAGAACATAATATTTGCACACATATTTGTTCACATATATGTTATACATATGTACTTGGGGGGGTACTGGGGATTGAACCCAGGGGCATTCTACCTTCAAGTTATACCCCCAGCCCTTTTTATTATTTTATTTTGAAACAGGGTCTTGCTAAATTGATGAGGGTCTCACAAGTTGCCAAGGCTGGCCTTGAACCTGCCATCATTCTATCTTAGCCTACCAAGTACTGGGATTGCAGGCATGTGCCACCATGCCTGGCTTAGGTACATATATCCTTAAATGCATATGGGACTTAAATAAATGTGAACTGAATACAGAATTGGCTCGTATGACCTGGGTTTGAGTCCTTGCCCTTGTGACTTTGGGCACATCCCTTAATATTTTCCCCATTGATGAACTAGGGATAATAAAAATCTAAGGAATGAATATGATACAGATGCATATGCTGTAAAACAAGAACAAGCTGATACATTTTTTCTGCTTAAACATTCAAAAACAAATCTTGTGAACTGGGTAAATAAAAGGGGCATCACTCCTGAAATCACAACTGTAGGATGTTTTGAATATGGTTCTGAAATACTAGCTGAAGCAGAACAGAATTTTGGTAATTTGGGACTTAATTGGCTTTAATAAGAGGCAGAGCTTTCACCCTACAACTTGCCCCCCATGGGCACTTCAGACCATGAGTCTTTGTAAAACAGGACTTGGCATACACCCAGACGTAGCTTAGAGGAGCCTGCAGAACCCAAAGTGTTTGTGGTGGGCAGCATTGAAACCAGCTCTGAAGGGACTTCCTATATTCGGGTTTCCTCCTGCTTTGATTCCATTGTGATTTTTTAGGCATTTCAATTACCATTTTGAACACATCTTTGAGAGTTACTTTGCTTTGTTTGTTAGTTCAGGAGCTCGCAAATGGCCCCAACTGTGGGAAATAAAAAGCAAATGAGGAGAAGGAAGTCTTTTACAGAGAAACACTTGTTCTGACTGTAGATTAGGCTCAGGACAAAGCAAGCAGAAAGAGGCAAGCTTTTCAAGAGCACATCAACTTTGAAACCTCATGAAGGTCAGGGCAGCCTTGCTGGCCGGAAAGACATTTTTCATCCGTTTAATGTAACTGCCTCGGTGAACACAAATATTTTAGCATCTTGACTAAGTTAACTTGAACTTTTTAAAGGAGAGAACTGGCATTCAAAGAAATCTCATATGGTTTTGCAAATACATTGAAGATAAAAACAACACCCCAAACTATTGGCACACTTCCCAACACTTTTTCTAGCACAAACTACAGGGCAAAGCTCATCTCATGACAGTCTCTCTTCATGGCAAGTTGTCCTGGTACACAGGTGATAACACTGCCCTTTTTCTCTCAGGGAAGTCTGCCTGCACCAAACTGAGCATTAGTGCAACTATTTATAAAGATTGCCATGGTTGAGCTACCATTTATTTTTTATTTTATTTTATTTTATTTTATTTATTTATTTATTTATTTTGCGGTACCGGGGATTGAACACAGGGGCGTTCTACCTCCGCGCTACACCCCCGGTCCTATTTTTTATACTTTATTTTGAAACCGGGTCTCACAAAGTTGCGGAGGGCCTCACTAGGGGGAGAGAGAGAGAGAGAGAGAGAGAGAGCGAGCTGAGGCTAGCCGCGAACCCGGATCCTCCGGTCTCCGCCTCCCAAAGTACTGGGATCACAAGCGTGCGCCACCACGCCCGGCTTCCATTTATTTTTTAAAATAATAACTTGTACTTGGGAGGCTCGCAGGTTCGAGGATAGTCTCAGTAGCATAGTGAGACTGTCAACAACCCATCGAGACCATGTTTCAAAATAAAAAATAAAAGGGCTGGGGGTGTAGTTAGTTCAAGGGTACATCCCAAGGGTAGAATGCCACTAAGTTCAATCCCCAGTACAGTACCACAATCAATCAATAACTTTCTGTAATGCAGCCAAATGCTAGCATATTATTTAGTAGAGAATCATTAGAGGCTTTCCTATTATTCAGGATTAAGGTAAGAACATCACTTTGCCCACTACTATTTAATATTTTGCTGTAAGTGTTAGACAATGCAATTCGACAAGATAAAGCACTTTGTGTCATAAGAATTATAGAGAAAAAGGTAAGACTATCTTTATTTGCATGCAGTATAATTATATACCTGAAAAATTCAAGAGAAAGAATAGAAAATCTACTGAAAACAAGAAAACTTAGCAAAACAAATTTACTGATATGTTATAAATTTAACATACAAAAGGCAATAACCTACATATAGCCAACTAATGAAAACAGTGAAAAGATGTATTGGAAAAGAAGAGCCCACATAGCATAGCACACCCTTTAGAAAGTATTGAGAAGCTATTGGAGACAAACTAAAATGTCCCAGAAAAACAGAATAGTAGGTTTGAACAAGTGAAAAAGTGTCGGGGGCGTCCATCAGTCTCTCGGGGCCAGCCAGAGAGAGAGAGGGAAGCGAAGCCGATGAGGGAACAGACACCGGACGGTTAGAGAAATAACCATACCTCTAACCGGGAGTCAAGTCTTGGCAAGAACTCGTTTATTAGAAAGCCACATCTCTCTTTTACAGTAGGGGCAGAACAGGAAGTTTGCAATTAGTAGGGTGTGGCACCACGCCCTCCTGGGATCTATCATAGGTAGAGGCACCTGTCGTCTGTGAGTACGGAAGGAGGTAACTACCTATCACAGCCCTCCTGAGGCTAGGTGGGACTACCTGCGGGACCTCCCCCTGAGGAATTCGCCAGCGCCATCTTTGCCATTAATATGCTGAATTACTGCCACGTGGGAGAGGCCCGGTACTCTAGAGCAGGCTTCTGCCAGTCCAACCAGGCCCTTTCATGGCACCGAGTAAAGGGCCCCGCAAAAAAGCACTTGGAGAGGATGTCTACATTTATAAAGAAGTCAGTTCTCAGCTGGGCACGGTGGCACATGCCTATAATCCCAGGATTTGGGAGTCTGAGATGGGAGGATTGCAGGTTCAAGGCCAGCCTCAGCAACTTAGCAAGACTCTATTTCAGAAAATAAATTAGAAAAGGGCATGAGGTATATAGCTCAGAGGTAGAATGCCCTTGGGTTCAATCTCCAGTACAAGAAAAGGTCAGTTTCCCTTTAGTTAGCCTGAACTTTTAGCATAATTCCAATTAAAAATACTATCAAGTTTCTATCAGGTGCTACACAAGTTGATTATTAGGGTTGTAAGGAAAAACAATAAGTGAAAAAACTCTGAAAAAGAAGAACAGAAAGAAGGTCTAGTCTTTCTAAACACTGAAATGTATCATAAAGTCTCTACAGTTAAAAACATTTTGATGTTGGTGCATGAAAAGATAGATAAAGCAACAGAACAGAATAGAAACCCAGAAATATACTAATTGCATATGTAAATTCAGTACAGGATAAAAGTAGCTCCTCGAATCAATGGAAAGTAATAGTCTTCTAAAAAAGTAGAATTGAGATAAATGCAGAGCCATGTGGAAAAAATAAAATTGGATCCATTCCTCACATAATTATGCCAGGAAAAAGTCCAAATGTGAAAATATCTAACAAAACTATAAAATCACTTATTCTCTGATCAAGCAATCCCAATGGGATGTAAATGAAAGAAAAGGAAATGTGCAAATGCTATTTTAAAAAATGGGTGTGTTCAGCTAATAACCTGGAGGTGCAGGAAATATTCTAAGCTGTGACTTATACAGAGATACAGCTCGGCACACACTTGTAATCCCAGCTACTTAGAAGCCTGAAGTAGGAGTATAACAAGTTTGAGGCCAGCTTAGGCAATTTAGCAAGACCGTCTCAAAATTAAAAAAATTTAAAAAGTGCTGGGGATGTATTTCAGTGGTAAAGCAGCCCTGGATTCAATTCCCAATACTGAAAAAAAATCCAGAAACCATAAGGGAAAAGTTGATGTATCCACTTTTGCATGGCAAAAAAGTCACTGTGAACAAAATAAAATACACTGCAGAATTGAAAACATATATGCAATTTATATCACCAAGTTTCTAAAAATAAAGAAGGAAAAGAATCTAACCCATAGAAGAATGAGCTGATATAAATAGTTTAACAGAAAAAGAAATGTAAATGTCTCATAAATATATGAAAAGATGTTCAACCTCACTCATAATAAGAAAAATGCAAATTAGACTACACTGAGATGCCATTTATTATCTATCAGATTAGTCAAAAATCCAAATCTTCCCACATACTCTGTTAGCAAGGCTGTGAGAGACAGTCATTCATATATATTGTATGTGAATGCAAAATGATAAATCTTTGAGGAAGGGAAATGTGAAAATATCTAACAAAACTATAAAATCACTTATTCTCTGATCAAGCAATCCCAATTCTAGAAACTAAATATATGATAACAAAAATATGAAAAGACATGGGCACAAGGCTCTTCTTGCATATTCTTTTTTTTTTTTTCGGTACCGGGGATTGAACACAGGGGCGTTCTACCTCCACGCTACACCCCCGGCCCTATTATTTTTATACTTTTATTTTGAAACCGGGTCTCACAAAGTTGCGGAGGGCCTCGCTAAGTAGAGAGACAGATAGAGATATAGAGAGACAGAGAGATAGAGAGAGAGAGAGAGAGACAGGGAGAGAGAGAGAGAGCTGAGGCTGGCCGCGAACCCGGATCCTCCGTCCAGTCTCCGCCTCCCAAAGTACTGGGATTACAAGCGTGCGCCACCACGCCCAGCTCTTCTTGCATATTCTAAGAGCAAAAATTAGAAACACCTTAAATGAACCCATATAGGAGACTAATTGAATTAACAATGATACATCTACCCATTAATAAAGTATCTTTATACTGCTGTGCAGTTAACTTCCAGATGTTGTGCGGGATTCTCAACAAAATAACTGTTGACATTTTGGGTCAGATAATTCTTGGGGTGGGGGACAGGGGCAGTTATCCTATGTATTGGAGTATGTTTAGCAGCATCTGTAGCTTAGACCTGTTAAATATCAGCAATATCCCTCCTTTAAGTTGTGACAATAGTAAATGTCTTCAGACATCTTCTGAGTGACACTTTTGTCAAATGTCCCCAGAGACAAATTCATCCCCAGTGACCAATGTTAATTTTATGTTAATTATAATATTAATGGAATGTTTAGTGAAATAGCATGGTAGGGAAAAGTGTATACAATATGACCATATTAAAAACATGGGCGAGCAAGCCATAACATTTTTTAAAAATCACCTATAGGAAAAGAGGGAATAAGATGAAGGGAAAAAACATAAAAACCAAATTTCTTTGAATATACTATTTTTATAAATTTGACTTTGATGCCTTTGCATATTATGTAAACAAAATTAAATATTAAAAAAGCAAGCCTAAAATTTGAACATAAATGGAAGCAAATAATCTTAAATGTGTACCCAGTTGGCAGCATGTCTTCACAGAGAAAATTTATTCTAAGTGACTTTAATCATACTAATTTGACTTCATATTCCTACTTGGAGAAACCATAAGAACAAAAAGAAGTGAAAAATAATATTAAATTGTTTTGAATTATCATAATTTCAATGTAATTATAATAACAATGTTGGTGTTATTCTGAGACTTTTGTGCATTATTTCACATAAAGCAATGGCTAATTATGATGATATCATTGAACATGAGAAATGTTGGCATGGGAGAATGGAGAAACTATTTATTTAAAAAAGTGTTTCCTAACTTTGTCCAGTGAATAAAACCAAAACATAATAGCCAATCCAGTATCAATGAGTATTCCCAACACTAAATTGTGGTCTCTAAATATAATTTCTAACTCAAAAGAAACCAAGCCTTTTTGAAGAGATAGATAATTCAGAATTGGGGCAGGAAATATACAGGGAAGCTCTGTGGAAAAAAATTACTAGTAGCAACTATCAGAAAGCAAAGAAGCTATCAAAGAGTACTCTGGTTGTGTCAAAAGGTCACCAGAGAGCCGGGCGTGGTGGCGCATGCTTGTAATCCCAGTACTTTGGGAGGCGGAGACGGGAAGATCCGGGTTCGGGGCCAGCCTCAGCGCTCTCTCTCCCCTCTCTCTCTCTCTCTCTCTCTCCCTCCCTCCCTCTCTCTCTCTCTCTCTCTCTCTCTCTCTCTCTCTCTCTACCTAGTGAGGCCCTCCACAACTTCGTGAGACCTGGTTTCAAAATAAAGTATTAAAAAAATTGGGCCGGGTTGTAGCGCGGAGGTAGAACACCCCTGGGTTCAATCCCCGGCACCGCAAAAAAAAAAGTCACCAGAGCCAACCTGAAGAGAATCCCACTGGCCAAGGAAGGACTGTGCATCAATAAATATAATAGCTACAGTGGACAGAAACAATCAGATGCAATTAAATTCACAAGTTCATAATAATGCTTAAAATACATCACTGGACACAAAATCAACATACATAAAACTATAGATTTTCTATGCATTGATAATGAATCTGTCAAAAAAGAAGTCAGGAAAACAATTCCATTCACAATTGCCTTTTGAAAAAACTAGAAATAAATCTAACCAAGTAGGTGAAAGACCTCTACAATGAAAATTATAGAACACTGAAGAAAGAATTGAAGAAGACAGTAGAAGATGAAGAGACCTCCTATGTTCATGGATAGGCAAAATTAATATTGCTAGAATGTCCATACTACCAAAAGTGATCTGCAGAGTCAATGCATTCCCCATCAAAATACCAAATACATTTTCACAGAACTAGAAGAAAGAGTCCTAAAATACATATGTAAGAATAAAAGACCCAGACTAGCCAAAGCAATTCTGAGCAAAAAGAACAAAGCTGGAGGACTTACATTAACCAATTTCAAATTATACTACAGAGCTATAGTAACAAAAACAGCATGGTACTGGCATAAAAACTGGCACATAGACCAATAGAATAGAATATGAGACATAGAGACAAACCCACATGGATACAGTTATCTGATCCTTGTCGAAGGCATCAAAAAAATACACTGGACAAAAGACAGCCTTTTCGACAAATGGTACTGGGACAACTGGATATTCATATATAGAATAAAGCAACTAGATTCCTATTTCTCACACTGGCCAAAAGTCAACTCAAAATATAACAAAGACCTAGGAAATAGACCAGCAACTTTGCACCTTCTAGAAGAAAACATAAGGGTAAAAGATTCAACATGTAGGAATAGGCAACAACTTCCTCAAATGGACTCCCAAAGCTCTGGAGATAATGCCAAGAATCAATAAATAGGATGACATCAAATTAAAAAGCCCTGCACAGCAAAAGAAACAATAGCATGAAGAGAGCCTAGAGAATGGGAGAAATCTTTGCCAGCTACTCTTTGGAGAGGATTAATATCCATATTATACAAAAAACCTTCAAAAATTTAATAATAAAGCAAACAACCCAATCAATAAATGAGCAAATGAACTAGACAGACATTCCTCAGAATAAGAAATACATAAGGCCAACAACTACATGAAAAAATGTTCAATGTAAATCAAAGCTACACTGAGATTTCATCTCACTTCAATTAGAATGGCATTCATCAAGAATACAAGGAATAAAACAAATGCTGGTGGGGATGCAGGGGGGAGGAAGGAACATTTACACACTATTGGTGGGATTATAAATTAGTATGACCACTATAGAAATCTGTATGGAGGTTCCTTGGAAGATGAGGAATGGAACCACATATGACCCAGCTATACTTCACCTCAGTATTTTCCCAATAGAATTGAAGCCAGAATACTATAGTGAATACTATAAACATGCACACACATGTTTATAGAAGCTTCATTCACAATAGCCAAATTATGGAACCAGCCTAAGCATCCTTCAACAGATGAATGGATAAAGAAAATATGGCATATGTACACAACGGAGTTTTACTCATCCATAAAGAAGAATGAAATTATGTCATTTTCAATAAAATGGATGAACTGGAGAATATCATATTAAGTGAAATAAACCCAACTCAGCAAGCCAAGGGTCATATGTGTGAGAAAGAGAGAAAAAAGTTTAAAAGGGGGGGTTACATAAAAATGGAAGTGAGACCAGTAGAGTAAAGGAAGGGCATGAGGGGGAGGGAAGGGTGGAAAAGGAAAGGAACTGAGGAAGGACATTGTTAAAATTATGTCATGTCCATGTATGTATATATCACAATGAATACCATTATTATGTATCATTAGAAACACCAATAAAAAATTTAAAAGAAATACGTCATTGGTTACTTCCAAAGTAGCTAAGGGCCGGGCGTGGTGGCACATGCTTGTAATCCCAGTACTTTGGGAGGCAGAGACCGGAGGATCCGGGTTCACGGCCAGCCTCAGCTCTCTCTCTGTCTCTCTCTCTCTCTCTCTCTCTCTCTCTCTACTTAGTGAGGCTTCCGCAACTTCGTGAGACCCGATTTCAAAATAAAGTATAAAAAATAGGGCCGGGGGTGTAGCGCGGAGGTAGAATGCCTCTGGGTTCAATCCCCAGTCCGCAAAAAAAAATAAAAAAAAAAGTAGCTAAGGAACCAACATCTTATTTCAAAATGATGGAAACACCACCACAAAAAAATAAAAACCAAATTCCATTAACAATAGCTCCCCCAAATGCAATGCTTGTATGTAATTCTAGCAAAACATGTACAGGATGTTTACACTGAAAACTAAAATATGCTGATAAAACAAATGAGATATATGTCATGTTCATTGATTGGAAAACAACATAAAATGATAAAGGAAAAGAAATATTTATCCTACCTTTTCTTTAAGAGGTGTATTTCAGACTAGCTACATATTTGGGACATTTCTTTTTACACAACTATTCCAGCTACTAAATGAGGAAGGAATCATAGAATTAGGACATTACTGCTTGAAATTTTTAGCAAATTAATGTTATCTATGTAATAATCATCCATGGCTGCTGGCATCACAGAATTGGAGACTGAACTAGATATTATGCATTTCCAGATGGAAGTATACTGTATCACTCAGGAAGGATATTTGTCAAAAAGAGAGAGAAAGAGAAAGGAAATTGAACCTGAATCTTATCAAGCCTCCTAGACCAAACTACCAATCTATAACAAATATAGGAGAGAGAGGGACATGTAGAACAAAACCACGGGGATGCTATGAGCAAAATTCAGACTGAGAACAAAAGAGAAAATAGCTCAGTTCCTGCAACACCAATAATAACAAAATAAATATTGCAAGGAAACAGAAAGAGATGGAAGAAGACTCTATGAATTAAAATATAATTAAAGGACATGTTAACCAAATGCAATGTTTGGATCTTATTTGCATATCTTGTAACTAATGTAAACTAATGTAAACTAAATTAACATATATACACATATGTACATGTATACACCCACAACATGTTTTAGAACTACTGGTGAAATATAAATTCCAATTGGATATTTGTTGCTGTTAGTGAACTACTGTTTTCTATGTGTAGGCACAAAAATACTATTTTGTGTGTACAAACACAAATACAAACGTACAACATGTGTGTGTTTATGTTTATTCTCAGTCCCTATCTTTTAGAGCTAATACTAAAATTAAATAATAGCTAGGATTTGCTTCAAAATAATACGGGGTCATGCTTGTAATCCTAGTACTTGGGAGGTTGAGACAGGAGGTTCGAGGCCAGCCTAGGCAACTTATCGAGACCCTCAACAACTTATTAAGACCCTGTTGCAAAATAAATAGGGCTGGGGGTGTAGCTCAGGGGTTAAATGCCCCTGGGTTCAATCCCCAGTACCAATAAATAAATAAATTAATTAATTAATTAAAATGGGGCAGCAGATCGGGATAAGTAGGAGGAGAGATTAGTCATGTATTGATCATTGTCAAAGCTGAATATGTGCATCCATTAAACTATTACTTTTGAACTTGCCTGGAAATTTTCATGACAAAATGCTTTACGAAAGAAAACAATTTGGAAACTTTGTATTTTCACTATCCCTACCACCAAATTGTTGGCTGGACCCCTCCCATCTGAAGGGCAACCACAAGGTTTAGATGCTGCTGCTAGGAGGCTTCTTTGTTACTTTTTTCATTCTGTCACCGCCACCACATAAGTCCACATGAGAAGAAGCCCATAGCAAGAACTTAGGAACTTAACAAATGAAGGTCACCTTGTAATCATTTACATTCGTGCCTCAAATAATTCCATGGCGTTATCACCGTCTGGTGGCTGTCTCAGCTCTTCAATTAATAGTGAGAATATTGATCAGCTCATGGTTTATGTTCCTGCTAATGTGAATTACTGGTTTATTGTCAACCTCTAATTACAGAGTGTTTTTATAAGAGAGCTTCCTGCATGTTGAGATAGCTCCTAGAAGCTGAACCAAGGACATAGAACTGGGGAAAAAAGAGGAATGGGGCCTCTTTTATTAGCGATTAGTGAACTGCCATTCATCATCGCTCTTGTCTTCTTTTAACTACAGGTATTTATCAAAGTGCTAGATAATAATGATAATGGCCCAGAATTCTCTCAGCCGAATTACGATGTGACAATTTCCGAGGATGTGCTTCCGGATACTGAGATATTGCAGATTGAAGCCACAGATAGAGACGAGAAGCACAAGCTGAGCTACACTGTCCACAGCAGCATTGATTCCATCAGCATGAGAAAGTTCCGGATTGACCCCAGCACTGGTGTGCTCTACACTGCCGAGAGGCTAGACCATGAGGCCCAGGACAAGCACATTCTCAATATAATGGTAGGACCAAACTGCTGATTTGCTGTCCTGACAAAACCATTAACCATTCAAGGCACACACCTTAGTCTTTGGAAATATAGGGCCCTTCAGTTTTGTAACTAGTAGTAAATTTGACCTTTTCACTGCCAGGTTGCATTCATTGCATAAAGAATTACTGTTGGTAGATAGCAGCTCCATATTTTCCAGCAAACTGAAATGTTCAATAAGTTCCTCAGACACTGGCTGCTTAGTAAGTGCTGCTGACAGACTAGCTTGAGAGGGAAGGGACAGGCTGTGATATGCGCCGAGGCTCTGTAGTTGATTTGCATCCAGAGAACTGTGTGGAGAAGTTTTTAAAAAGTTCCTTGAGAAGTTAACCACAGAGGTCATCATTTACTCAACTCTGCAATGTTCATTCCTAGGAAACATTTAGAGACAGAATTTATCACTTACTGCACTGGCATGGCACTGGCACATACAAGAGATCTCAACATGCACTGGAGCCTGTAGAGAGTGTTAAGTCTGGATCTGTGTTCATATTATGTACAAATTGCTTGACTTTTAAAATGAGGCTTGGCTAGTTCACATAATTGAGAAGTAGAGATTAATAAGAAACTATATGCCTATATTCTGCCCCTTTAATGACCCAAGAACCCCATGGTCAGTGTATAGCCACTGCCTATCAAAGCCCCCACTGCATTCCTTAAGACTAGGTAGGATGACAGAGACTTAATCTTGTGCACCGATTGGCTTTAAAATACACTGAGACTCTATGAATACCCAAGTAGGAGTTCAAAGTAATGTTCCACTAAATGCTACTTTTCCTTCACAAGACTGGAAACCTTCCTGGACAAAAGGAAACTTGAGTGCTATGCCTTCGGTTGTGGGTTCTAGGGAACTGAAGGGGTGACTCCCAGAGATCACTCATCCATCCCTCTGGCCCTTCATCCATTCATTCATTCATTCATTCATTCATTCATCAGATGTTCTTGAGTACAAACTATGCACCAAGCACTGTTCTAGACACCGAGGATACAAAAGACACAATGTCCCTGCACCCTTGGAGTTGCATTCAGTTGGAACTGACCTAAATGTTAATAGTCCCCAAATAAAGAGTTCAGCCTGGTCCCTGGGCATGGCAGATCAGTCTACAGAAATGCATCACACTCGTTGCTTTGATTTTGCATGTATTTTCTTCAAGAGCAGAAACCTTGTGCCAGTGACTAACACCATTCTCGGGTTCCTCAAGTCATTTCTGTTCATTCCTTCCTTAACACACTCAGAATTCAGTTTGGTCCCCCTCTACCATTCATCACTTATGTAAGTGAATATTTAGAGCAAACCACCCCTTTCTGCTGCCTTTCTCCAGGCTAAGTTATTGTAGTCATTTTGCTGATTCCTTCTAGGTACTATTTATGAAAACCCCTTTCTCTTTGATGACTCTTCTCAGTATATTTTCTAATTTCTTCACATTTCTCTGAAGTTATAAAACTGAACAAACCAAGAGCACACATTTGATTAGTACTATATCACACTGTAGCAGAACTGTGTGGTTAGAGAATTGATTGTTCATCTGCTTCTGCCATATGCAAACAAGGGGAAATTGTAAAGCTATCAAGCAAAGTTCTCATATTGAGCATCTCAGTTTTATAAATTAAGATTATACTCATTTTACCAGTGATCAGGATTCTCTCTTAGCTCTTGGCCTTTGGATCTTGCCTGAAGATTGTCATCACCACCATTTTACCATTTTTACTTTTCTTGTCACTTCCTCCAGAAAATTGGATGCTAAGTGAGGTTCTTCTTACTACTTACTCTGAGCGTACTTGTAGGTATCCCAGGCTAGCACTTACCACTGGATATTATACCTATATGTTTGTGTTCCTCACTGAATTTTAAGTTTCTTGAGGGCAGGGACCCTATTCAATTCACTACTCAACCACCAGAGTCAAGCCAGAGAACTGACCGATAATAGGTGATAGTAAATGTTTGCTGAATGAATGAATGAATGGTAATGCCAGCATTATATTCATTAATTCCATGCTTTAGTTTCCCTTTAGAAAAGCCTCTGTGCACCATTCCATGAGCAGCTGTAAACACACATAGAAAGGGAGAAGTATGAGGGGACGCAGAGCAGAGTGCTGTGCTTTTGATATCAGGACATCAGTTCTGCAGCTACAGACTGAGTGCAGACTGTAGGCCAGGCATCCGGCTGAGCATTAAAGATGATATGGCCCCCGCTCTTGATTTGCTCACAATTTCCTCACTTGGTAATACCACCACTAATTGAGTACCTACTAGGTGCCTGGGACTGGGTCAAGCACCTCATGTGCATTATCTCATTTTGTGTTCACTACAGATATAGCCATTGAGTTCTTTGCTATTTAAGATTTTAGTCCTACAGCTTCTTGTATTTTGCCTAAAGGTCAGAGATCAGGAGTTTCCTTATCGAAGAAACTTAGCCCGAGTCATTGTGAATGTGGAAGATGCTAATGATCACAGTCCTTATTTTACCAACCCACTGTATGAAGCATCTGTGTTTGAATCGGCTGCTCTGGGATCAGCTGTTCTGCAAGTGACCGCTCTGGACAAAGACAAAGGGGAAAATGCAGAACTCATATATACCATAGAAGCAGGTGAGAGCTATTGTACTGCACAGATTTCAGCGGGATGCATGGAATTCAGCCCTCAGTAGTGTATATCACCATGTACAATTCAGAGCCTTATCACTGGAACTGGAAAATGAATTTTTTTGGCCAAGCAACCTCCCTATTTTTGTGACGATGGTGCATAGAGTTCTTGGCATTTCATTAATATATTTTCCTTTACTGACATCAAGCAAAGTTTCCTTCATTGTATTCAATCATGGATTTTCCTGGAATGGAGAAGAGAGAAGAAATGTGTACTAAATCCAGTGGCTTTTACCCATGGGACAACAGGTCATAGCCTCAGACCAAGATAACTAAAGCTCCCATTAGCTGAGGGCTGCTCAGCTGTTCTGGGAATTGAATCTTACATGTCTTTGTTTCCTGGTCAATAAATGGACTGTGGGCTTCAGAATCCCTACACACTCACAGTTAACACAAACTCACTCCACTGGAGGCCATCGAGTAACAGAGAGGTTGGTAGATATGGGGTCTGAATTACTGGCTTACCCTGACAGATATGTATGCACAGGCTCATGTTTGTTAAATTTAAGACTTTTTAAATGTGATTTCAGCATGTATAAGACAAGACAATAGTTTATTGAAGATCGATAGCCAGAAAACATATATGACAGAGAGATGAATGTCCAAACAAGAGATAGGACTATGAGCCTTAAAATGACAAATATCCTTTATCGGCTCTATTTTCCTTTCCCTGATCTCTCCTTTTTGAATATTCAAGCCACATATTTCCAAAATGTTCTGCAACATTATGTCTGTTGTGCATAATGCCAAATGCAATCTCCTTTCATGCCAGCGATGGAAAGGCTTCTTTCCCTTCATTTAAATGTAGAGCATTTTTGCCAGTAGTTGAATTAAAATAAGAATGCTAGAATGACGGTTTTGGACTAGAAATTTTAGAAAAATAAAAGCCAATAACCTTCTTAAAAAAGTCCCTGCATCAAATGATAATCGTCTGTATTAGGCACCCACATTTTTATGTGGGTGTGCTAAGCTTTATATAAAAAAGAGAGAAGAAAGAAACAGGGAAAAAGAAAAAGACAAAGATGTTGGTCCATAATAGCCAGGTGCTTTAAGAGAATTCACCCATTGCTTCTCTAGGTTCCCATGAGGTTTTTTGACTAGTGCTAAGAAATACTATTTTGTATCTCTTGTTTACCACAGTACTTTTTTGTTGTTTAATTATGCAGTCCTTGTTCTTTTGATTCCACAAATAATGTAGGGAAACTTTTCAAAAAATGATTTTTTTGATACTAAGAATAGAATCCAGGAGGATTCTACCTCTGGGCTATACCCGCAGCCCTATTTTCTGTTTTTCATTTTAAAAGAAAGCCTCGCTAAGTCGCTGAGGATCTTGCTAAGTTGCTGAGGGTCTTGGTAAATTGCGGAGGCTGGACTAGAACCTGCAATCCTCTTGTCTCAGCCACCCAAATACTGGTATTACAGGCATGTGCCACCACGCCCAGCAAAAATTGAATATTTAAGTAACATCCCAGAACACATCATGTAATCCAGCAACTTTTTATTCTTTCTCTTGTTTTCTCTAACCTTGTCTTTTTTCTTTTCCCTATATTTATTCATGTGTATCTTATTTCGTGTCATTGTAATCATTTGAGGATAAGGCTTTATTTTAACTTTAATTATCATTTTTAAACATTTGTTTATGTGTCTGCCCGGGTTTTTATATTTGTCATTAAAACTACAATTTTACTTATATAGCCAGATAATTTTAAACCAACTTGGATGTTCTCAAAGAGTAACTTAACTTACCATCTGGCTGAAACACTGCTTCACTTACATTCTAACCTCCACGACTACAGCATGATGCTCAGTCATTTCTTTAAAACTGACTAAAACAAAAGTTGTTTCCTTAAAACATCCTTGATATAATACACGTAAATTTCCAGAAAGCCACAGGAATACGTATCTTAAAAAAAAGTGATCTGTGATCATATGTTTAAGACTCTAACGAAAATTACAATGTGCAGAGTCAATCTCTCATAGCCCTGGGTCCCTTTAGGGACATACAGACCTACCCTGGCCCTAGTCACACACGTTACTTCCAGATGATGGAAAGAGAGAGGCAGTTGGCAGATACTTCAGTACTTTGAAGCACATGACCCGTGGTTGTGTAAAATGTTATGTTTTATTTAACTTCTCTGGCAAACCTCAGATAAGCAAGGTTTTACTCTATTTACTGCTGGGCTATAAATGTCCTATTTCTTGCTTGGCCCCTAAAGTACCTACTGAAGCTTTTTATTGTGTTCCAAAGTACTGAGGCAGAATTTGAGTGCAGAGCTTCAGGTCTTATACTTAGTCCTATTTTTTATTTTGGTGTCAATGGTGATTCTAAAGCAATACAATACAGCAGAGACGAGGCTGAGAATGGAGAGAAGACAGGGTCATATTGGATCCTCAGATGCATACAGATAGAGAATTCAAACTCTTTTTTACATTTACTTCTCCTCCCAATCATTCAATGAATAATTCTCAAGAACCTTCTTTGCGGCAGGCACTATGCTGTGTACAAAACAAGTAATGATAAGTAACAGAAGCACAGCTTTTGCCCAGTTGCCAGAAGTCTACAAGAAGCCAGAGATTCCAAGGAAACAAACTGAGATTTATTTGCAAAGATTCAAGAATTAGGAGAGAATATACAGAAAGTGAATCCCAAGAAAATGGGTCGGTATGTTGATAAGGGAAGAGGAGGAGGGCCCACTTTGGATAAAAGTAGGAGCACAGGATCCTGGAAGGTATAACAAGTGGACCAGTGGCCATAGGTCACCAGGGATATGAAGGTACACTGGATGTCAAAAACTAGCTCCCCTTCATTCCTGCCATGGTATAGAGATGAAGAATGTTGCTGGGCTGGAGTGAGGGAAGATTTCCCTAGGAACTTGGAGGTAGGATGCCCTAATCACTGCACGCAGAGACTTGGCTCAGCTAGAATTCATCATTCAGGGCTGCGTGTTGGTGCCATCCTTGGAAGGTGATCATCACTGAGTGAAATGATTACTGGTTCAAATGTTGAACTCATACACAAGTCCACAGTGCTAGTAACTGAAAACATAAAAGCGTGCTCATACATCAGTGAACTCTCTGCTGTTGTCATTACAAAATGGTCATGTTTAGGTAGCCAAATAAAAAAAACATGCTAATACCAAATGTAACATTGTTTAATGACATATTTGGGGGCTGGGATCAAATTGACCTCTTTATTAGATATGTTCCTCTTTAAAAATAAGTACTTTATTCAAGTAGATTTTATATAAATATGACCTTTTACTGTTTGGATGTGGAAAAGTTTATTTAATAAGTATGTAGCAAGAAGTATGTACACAGCTGTATTTGCTGTGTATTTCAATCGATATATCATATAACTGCCTCTGAATCTGAGAGCCTGTCTTAATGACTTTGACATTTAAATATTCAATATGCTTGCCATAGTACAGTACTCAAAAAGAAAGAAAAATCCAGAGATAGTTGAATGACTAGGATCTTTAACTTTTGATTTAAGAGTCTAAGTGCAAAAGCACGTGTGTTTGAGAAGTGTCAGAGATCGTGAGGAGGGGAGCGTAAAGCAGCTTGGTGAAGATGTGGCTTCACACATCTACTACTTTTGAGCTCCATGTCACCTCCTACCTTCTTTACATTCTTCAAGTTCACATTTCCTATTCTTTACTCCTCTTTTATTTCACTCATCCTCAACAATCTCAGATTCCAAATCACTGCATGTTTCAGAGGCAGAGTTCCAAACCTGGACAGTGGCATGGCCCACAGCTCTTACCATGCCAGATGTGTCAAAGTGGATCCCCACATCTCCATTTCATAAGGGTTATGCCTCAAGTTCTTAGTTTCAAGGCTGGTTCAGATTGTCAATGGTTCCCTACTTCCCAGAAACCTCTCAAGTGCTGAGTGAATAGAATGGCTACAGATTGAAGCAACTACCTTCCCATGTTTTATGTCTACTTTCCTGTCTGTGTGTGCCTGTGTGTGTTCATGGTTATGGAAGAGGGGTAGAACAAGAGTGGAGAATAGGGGAGTAATCAGAAGAAAAGTTCTCACAACTTACAAAGCAAACAGTGACTTGGGGAAGAATCCTCCATGCCTAATAAAACCCATCTTACTGAACTAGTGTTTTGGAGGAAGTCAGTTTTGATATGGTGAAACAACATCATTCCCGTGTAGCAAAGCTTACCTTTGGGATAATCTGAAACCAAATGATTTCAAAACTATTTCTCCAGCAATCTTTCTTTGAGAGTAGAACATAGAATATGGCACTGGTTTAGGTACAGATTTTTTTTATCAGTGACATTGATATGTGTCAGCCCAATATATCCCTCTTCTCACATGGCTAGGAATGAGGAAGTCCTACCCATTTGTAGCAGAAATATCTCTCCTACAAGATCTTTTATTTCCCAGATTGACTGTGCTATGCTGATACTTCTACAGCTGCTTTTGTGTTTAACTGGATCAAAAAGCTACTGATATAAAACTTATAAGTTTACTATAAAACTCATTTCAGTTGCTTTTCAATACCCTGGAAAGAGAAACCTCATTTTTTTCAGAATAATAGGAATAAATACAAACAATTACTTTTACTTTTCACATTGCAATAAAGTGCCTTTAGGTAAAGGATTTATCTTCAAACAAGATTTTCACAACCCACTTGTAACTCATTTCCCCATTGATTTCTGTGTCTTAGGGAACACTGGGAACACGTTTAAGATTGAACCAGTCCTGGGCATCATCACTGTTTCCAAAGAACCAGACATGACAACAATGGGTCAGTTCGTCTTGTCAGTCAAAGTCACGGATCAAGGTTCCCCGCCAATGTCTGCCACTGCAATCGTGCGCATTTCTGTCACCATGTCTGATAATTCTCACCCCAAGTTCACTCACAAGGACTACCAAGCTGAAGTAAATGAAAACATTGACATTGGAACATCAGTCATTCTAATCTCTGCCATCAGTCAATCTACCCTCGTTTATGAAGTCAAAGATGGAAACACTGATGGGATCTTTACCATAAATCCATATTCTGGAGTCATCACCACTCGGAGGGCTCTGGATTATGAGCATACTTCCTCTTATCAACTCATCATTCAGGCCACTAACATGGCAGGAATGGCTTCCAATGCCACAGTCAATATCCAGATTATTGATGAAAATGATAATGCTCCAGTCTTTCTCTTTTCTCAATACTCAGGCAGCCTCAGTGAGGCTGCCCCAGTCAATAGCATTGTCAGGAGCTTGGATAACAGCCCACTGGTGATTCGAGCCACCGATGCTGACAGCAACCAGAATGCACTGCTCGTATATCAGATTGTGGAGTCCATGGCCAAGAAGTTCTTCACTGTGGACTCCAGCACAGGCGCGATAAGAACAATCGCCAACCTGGACCATGAAACCATTGCCCATTTCCATTTTCACGTGCATGTGAGAGACAGTGGCAGCCCCCAACTGACTGCAGAGAATCCCGTTGAAGTCAACATTGAGGTCACAGATGTGAATGATAACCCACCTGTTTTCACCCAGGCTGTGTTTGAGGCTGTCTTACTGCTCCCTACCTATGTTGGAGTGGAGGTTCTGAAAGTTAGTGCCACAGATCCTGACTCCGAGGTCCCCCCTGAACTGACCTACAGCTTAATGGAGGGCAGCTTGGATCATTTTTTAATTGACTCAAATAGTGGAGTACTCACCATAAAAAACAACAACCTCTCCAAAGATCACTACATGCTGATAGTTAAAGTGTCTGATGGAAAGTTCTACAGTACGTCCATGGTCACCATCATGGTTAAAGAAGCCATGGACAGTGGCCTCCACTTTACACAAAGCTTTTACTCCACCTCAATCTCAGAGAACAACACTAATATCACCAAAGTTGCTATTGTAAATGCAGTTGGAAACCGCCTTAATGAACCCTTAAAATACAGTATTTTAAACCCAGGAAATAAATTCAAGATAAAATCTACCTCAGGAGTCATACAGACTACTGGAGTTCCCTTTGACCGCGAGGAACAAGAATTATATGAGTTAGTGGTGGAAGCCAGCCGTGAGTTGGACCATCTACGTGTGGCTAGGGTGGTGGTTAGAGTCAACATTGAAGACATAAATGACAATTCTCCAGTCTTTGTGGGCCTCCCTTACTATGCTGCTGTGCAAGTTGATGCTGAGCCTGGGACTCTAATATACCAGGTGACAGCTATTGACAAAGACAAAGGTGCAAATGGAGAAGTGACCTATATCTTACAGGATGACTATGGCCACTTTGAAATTAACCCCAATTCAGGGAATGTTATTTTAAAAGAAGCATTCAACTCTGACTTGTCCAACATTGAGTATGGAGTCACCATCTTAGCCAAAGATGGTGGAGAACCCTCTTTGTCTACATCTATGGAACTTCCCATCACTATTGTCAACAAAGCAATGCCTGTGTTTGATAAGCCCTTTTATACAGCATCAGTCAATGAAGACATCAGAATGGAAACCCCCATTCTAAGCATCAATGCCACCAGTCCAGAAGGCCAAGGCATCATATATATCATTATTGATGGGGATCCTTTCAAACAGTTTGACATTGATTTTGACACTGGGGTCTTGAAGGTTGTTAGTCCTTTGGATTATGAAGTTATATCTGTTTATAAGTTGACAGTGAGAGCCAGTGATGCCCTTACTGGTGCCAGGGCTGAAGTCACTGTTGACTTGCTAGTTAGTGATGTAAATGACAGCCCTCCTATTTTTGATCAGCCTGTCTACAATACATCATTATCAGAAGCATCTCTCATTGGGACCCCCGTTTTGCAAGTTGTCTCTACTGACGCAGACTCGGAAAACAATAAAATGGTACATTATCAGATAGTCCAGGATACCTACAACAGCACAGATTACTTTCACATAGACAGTGCAAGCGGCTTAATCCTGACAGCGAGGATGCTAGACCATGAAGTGATACAACACTGTACTTTGAAAGTCAGAGCAACAGATAATGGCTTCCCATCATTGAGCAATGAGGTTCTGGTTCACATCCACATCTCTGACATAAATGACAACCCTCCAGTTTTTAATCAGCTCATTTATGAGTCCTATGTGAGTGAACTAGCCCCCCGGGGCCACTTTGTAACCTGTGTGCAAGCCTCAGATGCAGACAGCTCTGACTTTGACCGGTTGGAATACAGCATTTTATCTGGGAATGACAGGACAAGCTTTCTGATGGATAGCAAGAGTGGAGTCATTACACTGTCCAACCACCGAAAGCAACGGATGGAGCCTCTGTACAGCCTCAATGTGTCTGTTTCCGATGGGCTGTTCACCAGCACTGCACAGGTGCACATCAGGGTACTTGGGGCTAACTTATACAGCCCTGCCTTTTCACAAAGCACATATGTAGCTGAAGTGAGAGAGAATGCAGCTGCTGGGACAAAGGTAATTCATGTTCGAGCCACGGATGGGGACCCAGGGACATATGGGCAGATCAGCTATGCCATTATCAACGATTTTGCCAAGGATCGATTCCTCATAGACAGCAATGGGCAGGTCATTACAACAGAAAGGCTAGACCGGGAAAACCCTCTAGAAGGAGATATCAGTATTTTTTTGAGGGCCCTCGATGGTGGAGGGAGAACAACATTTTGCACCGTGAGGGTGATTGTGGTGGATGAAAATGACAATGCACCCCAGTTCTTGACAGTGGAATATCGAGCCAGCGTCAGGGCCGATGTTGGAAGGGGCCACTTGGTCACTCAGGTACAAGCCATGGACCCTGATGATGGAGCAAATTCAAGGATTACTTATTCCCTCTATAGCGAGGCCTCAGTCTCCGTGGCTGACCTCCTGGAAATTGATCCCGACAATGGTTGGATGGTGACAAAGGGTAGTTTTAATCAGCTGAAAAATACGGTGCTGTCATTCTTTGTCAAAGCAGTTGATGGGGGCATTCCAGTAAAGCACTCCCTCATTCCTGTCTATATCCATGTCCTGCCCCCCGAAACATTCTTGCCTTCATTCACCCAGTCTCAGTATTCATTTACCATGGCCGAAGATACAGCCATTGGAAGCACAGTAGACACCCTGAGGATTCTGCCCAGTCAGAATGTCCGGTTCAGCACAGTTAACGGGGAACGGCCAGAGAATAACAAAGAGGGTGTCTTCATCATAGAACAGGAAACAGGGACTATCAAGCTTGACCAGCGCCTTGACCATGAAATCAGCCCAGCTTTCCACTTTAAAGTAGCAGCTACTATACACCTGGACAAGGTAGACATTGTGTTTACGGTGGATGTGGATATCAAGGTACTGGATTTGAATGACAACAAGCCAGTCTTTGAAACCACAAGCTACGAGACCATCATAATGGAAGGGATGCCTGTGGGCACCAAGCTCACACAGGTGAGAGCCAGCGATTTGGATTGGGGAGCCAACGGGCAGGTCACTTATTCCCTCCACTCAGATTCCCATCCTGAAAAGGTAATGGAAGCCTTCAATATTGATGGCAACACAGGCTGGATCAGTACCTTGAAGGACCTGGATCACGAGACAGACCCTACATTCTCCTTCACCGTGGTGGCCTCTGACCTTGGAGAGGCATTCTCTCTTTCTTCCACAGCTTTGGTTTCTGTCAGGGTGACGGATATAAATGACAATGCACCAGTCTTCGCCCATGAGGTGTACCGAGGAAATGTGAAGGAGAGCGACCCTCCCGGTGAGGTGGTGGCTGTCCTCAGCACCTGGGACAAAGACACTTCCGACATTAATCGCCAAGTGAGCTACCATATTACAGGTATGTCTCAACACCCTCACCATATGCCCTGCTTACTAAAGGAAAATGGGAGATGGTGGGGAGAGTGAGTAGGAGAGAAGAAGGCAGATGAGGTGTGGAACTGAGAGCAATAAAGCCCTCTGGGGCTGGGGAACTGATCTGAGTGGACTTGTTTTCTGTAGGGCTGGTTGTTGTTAACTCAACCTTAGTCTGAAGTTCATTTGTTTGCTTATAATAAATTGCCCAGGTTGAAATTCAATCCTTGTGTTATTGTTAATAATTTTAAAAAGGAGTCCAGTCAAGAAAATTTGTTGGATGCCAGGTGTGGGGGTGCACTCTTATAATTCCAGTACATAGGAGGCTGAGACAGGAGGATTTCAGGTTCGAGGACAGCTTCAGCAACTTAACCAGCCCTCAGCAATTTAGTGAGACCTTGTTTTTAAATAAAAATAAAACAAGGCTGGGGTGTAGCTCAGAGGTAGAATGTCCCTGGGGTTTAATCCTTAGTGGAAATTTATTTTTCAGAGAAACTAAAATAATAGATCTTTTGGGTGGGGAGAGATGTTTTAAACTATATTCATTTTCTCCTCTTTTTATTGGTGCCAAGGAAAGCAAAGAGCTTGATTCCAGTTAGCTTCACATACAAATCTCCTGGTCATGAAAACACATAGGCACATACATATATAAATTAGAAGTCACTGTTTGATTTTAACTGAGAAATCCTAAATTATAACTCCAAATCAAGGAGTATTTCTTCTGCCAATGCCAACTTTTTGGGCCCCTTTTCTGCCTTTCCAAACAGTAAGTAGCGGTTCTTTGGGAAAGTCAAAATAGACAGATGAGGTCACCAAGACTGCACAAAAATGTCACCATTGCTCTATGGGGCTAAAGACTTCCTATCCAAGTGAAAAGGGTTGTCACCGATCAGGAGTAGCTTTCTGGTGGCAAATGGCCTTCAACTACAAAGAGGAAAGGGTGGGCAATATGGGGGAAGCCTCTCTAAAAACTATTGGGGTGGGGAGTTAAAGCTAATATTTTGATGCTATGGCATTCAAAGCCAGAACATAAGCAAAGTGCCAAAAGATTTTAAAGAATCCATCAATACTTGTAGTAAGATGGCTTTCCCTTTAGAAAACCCACATTATTCAAAGTGAAAAATGAATTAATTAGAATGCCCTTAGGACACAGAATCTACTTAAGTATGTTAGTGGAAAAGTTAATTAATCACTGAAGAATAAGATCTGAGGTAGAGCAAACATGTCAATGCTTGGGTTGCCATGCTTCTCAACATTACTCTCCTTTTCCTTTATGGAACTGCTTCCTTGATGGTGTTTCCCACTTAGAAATACTTTATGTGTTTTATGATTTATCTGACACCAGTCTATCTTTTTTCATAAAAATGTATGTTTCTGCAATTAGAGCATGAAAAATGGTGGTAAGGAAAGAAAGAGGTAAGTGAAGCAACACTTTGATTTATTTGCATTTAGTTTCAGGGAGAAAATGTCTTCCTAGGCATTCTGAGGGATACTTTTCTATTTATACATAGTCTCTGGATTCTCAATGACTAATTTCAAGGGACCATCCCATCGACTTAACTGGAGTAATAAGTTTTGAGTAGCTTAAAGCTACTATTACTATTAGCGGTGCCAACCACCAACTGATTTTAATTAGATTTAACTTTTGCTTTTGATGTAGCACAACTTGGCCATGCTGCCTCAGATTAACAAAGGACCATTAATCATTTTATGTAACAAAAAGAACGGTGTGGGACTGCCTGCACTGAAAGCATTTAATAGCGAGGTTAAATTTGTGTGCGCTGAAATAATATTCAACTAAAGCATAATTGAATCCTAGCCAGTGGTGGAGGAAAGTGATATCCCAGGGAGGACCCTGAGCCTCCCTACATCAGGGCTTCTCAACCACGGCATGATTGATATTTTGAACTGGGTAGTTCTTTGTTGGGGCAGGGGTCTGACCTGTGTATTATAGGATCTTTTGCAGCATCCTAGAATTCTACCCACTAGATTTCAGTAGCACATACCACCCTCCCAATGCAACAATCAAAAATGTCTCCGGACACTGACAAATACCCCAGAGAGTGGAAGGTCACAATCCAATTGCCCCCAGAGGAATGCGCTGCCCTCACATTTCTGCACTGTCTGCACTGGTTCTGTTTATCCCATGATTGTATCCCCGCCCCCCAGTGCTGAGGTTCCCGGACTGCCCACCTCCCCGCGCCAGAGTCCAGTCTAGCACTCGTAATTCCACTCCTTCCCACTCAGCCTCTCCTGTGGGACCATGATGCTTGCCTCTGCTTCTTTTTTTTCAAGGTTCATTATAAGACGGTGAGATGGCTCCATTCCAGCAGTGAAGTAGTAGCCAGCATCCAGTATATTTTCCTCATTTATTTGTTTGTTGTGTTAAAGATAAACATGGACACATTAAAATTGTATCTGAGCAGGTAGCAACTGATGATTTGGGCAGCTCCAGACTGCACACTGTTCACCGCTCCACCAAAGGGCACAGGGGAGACTTTTTATAAGATGCTTGTGTAAGCAAGGCAAAGAAAATACTTGGTTAGTTAAAGTGGAACAATAACCTTAAAGTTTTTTTTTTTTTTTTTTTTTTTTTTTGCGGTACCGAGGATTGAACCCAGGGGTGTTCTACCTCCGCGCTACGTCCCCGGCCCTATTTTTATACTTTATTTTGAAACCGGGTCTCACGAAGTTGCGGAGGGCCTCACTAAGGAGAGAGAGAGAGAGAGAGACAGGGAGAGAGAGAGAGCGAGAGAGCGAGAGAGCGAGAGAGCTGAGGCTGGCCGCGACCCCAGATCCTCCGGTCTCCGCCTCCCAAAGTACTGGGATTACAAGCATGCGCCACCACGCCCGGCTAACCTTAAAGTTTTGAGTAGAGGTTGGTTGGAAGTTTTTTTTTCTGGTAAAGATTAATTTTGGTTTTATCATTTGCATTGAGTTGGGTCTGGGTTTTGCCTATAGGAACTTAAGGTACTGGAGCCACTTCAGCCTCAGGGACTCCTAATTAATCATTTTAACTATTACCAATCTTCCCCTCTAGAAAGTAAACTTCACCATTGAAGCAGGAATTTTTCCTGGTTTTGGCTATACCCCTGCTGCCTAGAATAGTGGCCCAGTGTAGGTGATAAATATCTGTTAAATGCTGAGTTAAAGCAAATAGTAATCCTGCTGGGGCATGGTGGTGCATGACTGTAATCCCACTCCTTGGGAGGCTGAAACAGGAGGATCACATGTTCAGGCCATGCTCAGCAAGTTATTAGCAAGACCCTCAGCAATTTAGTAAGACCCTGTTTCAAAAATTTTAAAAAGTAAAAGGTCTGGGGTGTACATTAGAGGTAGAATGCTCCTGGGTTCAATCCCCAGTCCAAAAAAAGAAAAAGAAAATAAATAGTGATCCTCAAATTGACTCCAGACTTCTTGCCAGTTGTTTTCAGCCCAGTCATTCTCAGTGTTTGAATTGACAGTATTCCCCTCTTAAGGATTAGAAGGTCAAGATAGTTTTCGTCCCTCTTCCTATCTTGTGCCAAGCCAATTTTGTCTGTGTGTAGTTTAACGAAGCAGAAAAGTAATATGACTGGGACCACTGTCAGTGTTCCAGCGTTATAAAAAACTGTTCCACTTCATCTCTTCTACTTTTCTTCCACTTTTCACCAGCTCCACTCTGATAAATTTGATCTAATTGCAGTGCTTTTCTTTGAGCTACTTCTTAAATGACCCCTTGTTAAGGCCATTGAATACTAATGGTCTTCCTCTGTCATGTAAACTTTTCTCCCCAAACTCCAATTCTTATGAGAAGAGCACAGCTGTATGATAAAAATTCATTAAAAGATTACTTAATAGGACTGAGTGCCTTTTCTTGATTGCATAATCAACAGCTAATGAAATTGTCTTGGTAACAAGAGCTATAGTGTATTACATCCTCTCTTGAGACTAAGTGAAAAGACAATTGTATCAGACTGAGAAGACGATTGATTGTTCACAGTTTGAATTTGATTGTCCTTAAGGGGAACTAAACAAGAGATCATCTCCAGTTTCTCTAAGTGGATTTCATTCTCTCGGAAAGTTACTGTTTTACTTTCCACATAAGTGAAGCACATAAATATCACACTTTGTCACGAGAATTGACGGGGGTATTTTGTTTTTCAGTACCATCTGTGATACAGTTTGAGGGACACTTGGATGACCCCACATGAGCCTCTCCTGGTAGGTGCAGACCCAGGCACTTGATTGCAAATCTTCAGAAGCTCTCTTTTCCTTGCAGGAGGAAACCCCCGAGGAAGGTTTGCTCTGGGCCTGGTGCAGAGTGAGTGGAAGGTGTACGTGAAGAGACCTCTAGATAGAGAAGAACAAGACATTTACTTCCTCAACATCACTGCCACGGATGGGCTCTTTGTCACACAGGCCATGGTGGAAGTGACAGTCACTGACGTAAATGACAATAGCCCAGTGTGTGATCAGGTGAGATTTGGGGATTAAAGCTCTGCTTTTTACTCTGCCTCTCTAAAATTAAAGCAAAACCATTTCACTTTTCTTCTTAAGGCCGGGTTAACGTCTGCTCTTCCTTCCAATTGGATTAAGACCTCCAATTGGACATAAGAGGAAAGCTCACCAAGTGCTGTGTGCATGTATGTCACTATCACTATGAGCTACATTATGATGTGAGACTATAATGCACCAATAAAAGTTTTAAAAAAAGAAAAAGAAAGTGGAGTCTAGGATGAAATGTTCTAAATGTGAAAAGAATACAGATGACAATATCAGGTATCTAATTTTGCTTTGCATCCCCCAATACAAAATAGTAAGTCCCTAAAATTATAATTTTAAGTAATTCATAAAGGACCTTAAAACTTCCATCTAAATCAGCAGTGTCATAAAAGAGAAATGAACTCCTCTATATAAGTTACCTGTTTATCTAGGTTTACATGGCTGGTTAGTGGCAATGTTGGTACTGAGCATTGGATTTCCAGGCAGCTTATGATATAGCCTTTCCACTACTCTACAAAACATGAAGCCAGTGCAAGGTGCTAGTACTAGGTTTCATTTCTTTTTTCTGATAATAAATTATAATTTATGTTTTTCTTACCATGTGGGCCAAGAGATAATATTGGTATTCTGTAGCTTGGAAAAGTATGGTAAATAGATTTAATCTCTCATGCTAATGCCAGATGTTAATAGTGGCTCCTTAAAGAGTTAAGGAGTCCCAGGAACTCATTGGGTCTCCACAGAAATATAGACCACGGTCAATGTGTGATGTGTGTTACAGTTTCACAGGGACAGAGATTTTTGTCTGTTTTCTTCACCATTGTATTCTTACTACCTATAGCACTGAACACACATTAGGTGCTCAATAAATGCTTTTGAGTGAATGGGCATGGGATAGAAAGGGAATCGGGTATACCCACGTCTGATGATGTAGTGTAATATGGTTCTCTGGTAAAGAAAAAATAGCATAAGCTAAATTATATTAACACATTTTTAAAGAAATCATGTGTGATGCTAAATATGGCATCCTACGAATATTAATGATTTGTTCACCTTTGCCCAGGTTATGTATACAGCATCATTTCCTGAAGACATTCCATCAAATAAAATCATCCTGAAGGTGGGTGCCAAGGATGCCGATATTGGATCCAATGGAGATATCCGATACTCACTCTATGGATCTGGAAACAATGAATTTTTTCTAGATCCAGAAAGTGGTAAGTTGAAATTTATCCTTTGCGTAAATGCCATTGTTTGTCCCTGAGGGAGGGTTAAACTCTCATGTGGTCTCATCCCTAGTGGATAGATAGTTAGTACTAGAGCCTTGGTATGATGCTCTGCTATCTAGGACTCTGAGAAATAGTAAGAGTATGTGGTGTCAAGGCTGGGTGCTCTGGACCACAAAAACTTTATTTGGTTCATAAAACTGACCCCAACTTTACTAACATTTATTATCATCACACATCACACCTCCATGTTTGTTCCTCACATCTGTGAGCTGAGGCATCAGCTCGTCAAGGGTATCTGTGGAGATATGTCACAAGTGCCATTGCCAGGTAATCTGTAGCGTAATGCAGATTAAGAAGAATTGTTTCATTTTGAAATCCCTTTTGTGTCCCTTTCTGATTCTTCTTAATGCGGTTATCTGTTTCTTATTAAACATTCCTGCCTCGTTTCTCCAAACCTGTGAGTCCTCAGATTTGCTCGTACATGCAGGTAAAATTTACAGGGTGAAAGATTATGTAAACTAAAGGCAGATACCTATATGAAAGGCCAGAACTATTGTAAAAGTCATTTTCTATGGCAGAAAATTATTTCAGTTTTGTGAATTGAGTGATTCATCCAGTGGCAATTTTTAAATAAAGTGTAAAGATTGAACAGTTTGCAAATTTTCAGTGTTGTGTTGGTCAAAGTAAATAATAACTACTGAGTTTTCAAAAGGATAGTGTCTCTTTCTTGCCCCACTCCCACATCCATTATATCCTAGCTAAGAGCCCACTTAGCTACCTGGGAATATATTACTCAGCTATCTGGGCCCAGTGATAATTATTCAGTCAATAACATTTACTAAGTATCTAATAGACATAAAAGCACTTTGTGGGATTTGTGTGGTAGACTCCAGGAAAAATAAAACAAATTTATGCCCAAGGGATATTGTAATCCAGTGAGGAAGACAGACAAGTGAACCAGTAATAAAAATAATGAAAGGCAGAATGAAAGCAGTGCCCAGGAGAAATATAAGGGGAGCTAAAACTGGGCACAGTATTCTGATTACAGGAAAGAGGAAATCATTTTAAGGAAAGCCTAGTCTTTGAATTGAGCCAGGATTCTAGGAGGTAAAGCAGAACACTGTAGATGAACAGGGACAGCGTGAGCAGAAAGCACAGCACAGGCAAGGAAATCTGTGCACCAAAGTGGCAGGAAAAACAGCTTCAGGCCAGATCATGGAGGGTCTCAAATGTCCCACTGAACAGCCACTAAGCTTTGGAGGAAGAGAGGGAAATGATCCAAGCTGTGTTTGAGAATTGGCCAGCTGTAGTAAGGAAGCCATAGGGGTAACTGCATTATAAATATAGGTGACTTAGTTCAAATACCTACCAATTTTATTCGAGGGTAAAACTATGTCATGCTTCACATCAAATGACATTTAGTCAGGTTTCTCATTGTGCTTGTTGTCATTTTTTAATTGATACTTAAACAACAAAGAGTCTCCACAGGGGCTGGGGTCCAACACCTGCACAGCTTTTCCAGTGATGAAAATACAGATGTAACATAACCTCCATGGTGGCTGCCAAATAGCCTCTGCTCCCAGCGTCTCAGGTTTCCCCTGCCTCGTACCTCCACAGCAACCACAGTCCCTTCCACAGTCCTGAACAGCTGGTGTCCCTCAAAACTCTGGTCTGCTAAAATCAGCCTGTTTGATTGCTTTGTTTTCTTCTATAAAATAGTTGAATATCTGGAAGCAAAGAGATTGCCCTTCTGGGTCTATGAGTTATTGACATTGCTGACCATCCGATGACTAGAGGTATCAATCTATTCTCTGTTCTTTCCTATGGGGCTCCTCCATGTAGCCAAAAGGAAGAACCTCTAATAACCACATTTTGCAAAGGATGAATTAATTTGAAGGTTATGCAGCTGGTTTGTTATTACATCCAGAATCCCACAATTTCCCCCTGATGCCTAAAAAATGTGAATTTGCTCTATTTTTTTTTCAAATAACGGGCACTGGAGCCAAATGTCCTTAGCTCTTCTTGTATTTAGAATTCTTTATGTAATTGGTTCTCTGATTCTCAAAGAAAGGCAGTTTTTGAAAGGTCAGACAAACTATGATGCATCTCTTTTCACAGGTGAGTTAAAAACCTTGGCTCTATTGGATCGGGAGAGGGTCCCAGTGTACAATCTCTTCGCCAGAGCCACAGATGGGGGTGGCAGATTCTGCCAGTCTGACATCCACCTGATCCTGGAGGACGTGAACGATAACCCCCCTGTATTTTCCTCTGACCACTACACTGCCTGTGTCTATGAAAACACAGCCACCAAGGCCCTGTTGACCAGAGTGCAGGCCGTAGACCCCGACATTGGTAAGTCGGTTGAACTGCCTGTACACTCATTAGACACATTTCTTCCAGTGACTACATTTCTTTTAGTTTTATGAGAATCTTTGTCAGGCCCCTTGGTTCTCTAACACAAGAAGATGTACATTAAACTGTTTCACCTCTTCAGCACGACTTCTGCATGAGAGGACTTTGTACCATGCCTTCCCTCCTCTTCCTAGGTTTTGAAGAAGAGATACTATGAATTCCTTTATCCTTTAACAAATGGTTCAGGGTTGGTTTGGTTGGTTTTCTTTTTTTAAACTTTTGAATAAAAATAATAGCATTTTTACTCGCCTGTTCCTCCTAAAATAGTTAAAATGCTGTGTTGTGTGGCAGGGAGAATTCATTTCCATTTCTATGAAGTATTATATATCCCATGCTTCAGCTAAAATATGACAATCTCGATTTATTGTGGTGCCCCATGGTGCAAAGACCAATTACTAAATGTGCTGCCAGTCCAGTGTGGGTTTTTTTAAACTGCCATTTTCCAGAGTATTTTTGTCACATACAAATTGACATTACTAGGCAGAGTGGGGGTGGGGAGATGAGAAGGAATTAGAACTGAAAGTTGCTAATAAAGTTTGTGTTCCAATCCACTTTGCATAATGAGATGATGAGTTAGAAAAGACTGGAGTTAATTGCTGGATAGACCTTCTGAGAATGCATAAGTTATTGAGGTGACTACATGATAGAATATAAATCTGAAAGGGCATACAGAGGCCTCTTGGTTGTGCATTTTAAGAGCTGTAAATCAGAGGACGAGGGAATGATGGGGTGTGTCTGCTATGCTAAACAAGCCTTTATATAACTTGATGCCTTATTGCTTAATTCTGAATTGAAAGAAAAATTATTGGACTAATGGAAAAGTAAATACATGATAATTAGTTGAAAACAAATGTAGAGCCCAGGATCTCTGCATATTTCCCCTCAGAGAAATTAGTGGCTACACTTTGAATTATTGCTCTTACCACATTCACATAATTTTTGAGGCTGAGAACTAACCTTTTATACATATGCATATTATTGTAAAAATAGGAAATAGGAAAAGATTCTTCTATTGGCCTATAATTATGTAATACCTACAAATACTCTTTTTTAAAGGAAGTTTAGAAAACATTCTCTGGACTCTTATTAGCAGACTTTTGGAGAAAAGAGGACAGAATTAATGCAAATTAGTCATTTAATCATTTTAAATTTAATTTTGATAATGTGTAATTAGTCCATAGATGAAATTTTAAAATCGATAAGACTGGAATTTCTCTACTTACTCCCTTCATGAAGGAATTGGGTATACTCAAGCTGATGGAGACTGCACATAGAAGTTTGATTATTGCACATGATACATTTTTAGATGGTGCAGGAGTAGGATGAGGTGTGATTGACTTACAGATGTGGTTCTTGGAGCTTTGCAAGTTGTGGTGGAGAATATATAGTTAACTAAGTCCTCCTTTCATTTCTTTTGAGTCAGCTGGCCAGGTTGGGAGTTGAGTGGAAGGAATGTCTAGACTTTGATAGCTTCATAGGGCAGAGATGATAAAGACTTTAAAGGACCAAAACTGGAATGAGGACTTTGTTGAACCTGGATCTACTCATTTACCATAATGAGTAAAAGGCTGATATGCACAGCTTCACATGGACACAGAGGTCATGGGTACTGCTGACACCTGTATGAAGTATATTCACCAGTACATTATATCAGCATCAGGAAAATTATAGCAAAAGACACCAGACTGTGGTTCATTTTTGTCGATCTCATTTAGCTTTAAAAAAATGAAATAACTGGCCGGGCATGGTGGCGCACGCTTGTAATCCCAGTACTTTGGGAGGTGGAGACCGGAGGATCGGGGTTCGCGGCCAGCCTCAGATATCTCTCTCTCTCTCTCTCTCTCTCTCTCTCTCTCTCTCTTCCTCTCTCTCTCTCTCTCTCTCTCTCTCTCTCTCTCTCTCTCTCTTTCTCTACTTAGTGAGGCCCTCCGCAACTTTGTGAGACCCAGTTTCAAAATAAAGTATAAAAAATAGGGCTGGGGGTGTAGCGCGGAGGTAGAACGCTCCTGGGTTCAATTCCCGGTACCGCAAAAAAAAAATGAAATAACTAAGATAGTTAGGGAAAAATAAATGAACACCTCAAGAACACAAATTGCATCCCAGGCAGCAGGCTGAGGAAGTGACTGTGGAGGTCTTGGTCAGAGCTTACAGGCTATTTCAACAGCAGTAGCAGCATTCTGAGCTGCCATCAAACAAATGCCAACATCTTCCAGAATCCCTGGGTGTCACTGACTTGTGGCTGATGGTGCTGTCATTAGCGGCCTGAGCAGAACACTTATTTCTCAAGGGCAACCATTTCTCTGTCTTTCATAAGCGGTCACAGACTAGCGAAAGTTGTGCATTGAGATTACCAGGTTGTTGAGTGTGGATTTCATCTTAAGGTGGCCATTGGACTGAATCTAGCCCTCTCATACCTTTAGTTTGGCTTACTCAGTGTTCAAAAAAGTTTGAATCAGTTATCATTACTTAAAATTCAGATTTTTATTAAAAATTCAGATTTCTGGCATTTCATAAAAACAATAGCACTCAGAAGATGCTACCATTTTAGGTCACGGGTTCCATAGCGGTACACTGGGAGGCAGTTGCCTGCTTGATCGGGCTACAGGTCTCCTCCTCCCTGTCGCCAACCACCTGACTTACTTGGGTCATCACCTGACCTCATTTGCAAGCTCTTCCTTAAAGTGGCAAGGAAAGTTTTTAATTCTTTTTAAAAAGCTATATTTTTAAATAATTGTAGGTTCAAGAAGTTGCAAAATATATATAGCAGGTCTAGAGCGCCCCTTTCACCATGCCCTTCACTGAATGGTAACATCTTGCTTAACTACAGTACTCTATCAAAACCAGGAAATTAACCTAGGTATAACCCACAGAGCTTATTCAGATTCCAGCGCAAGTGCCATGTGTGTTTCTATGCAATTTATCACTTGTGTAGCTTCATGTAACCACTGCCATATTGACCCACAAGGCTACCTCACATTGCCCCTTTATAGCAATGCCCACCTCCTTCCTGTACCTCCTTCCAACCCCTGACCCCTGGCAATCACTAATCTCCATACCTATAATTTTCTTATTTCAAAAATGTTACTTAACTGAAAACATGGAGTTTGTAACATTTAAGAATGGCCTTTCTTTTCACTTGGCATTATTCTCTCGAGATTCATCCAAGTTGCCTAATTGATTTTGATCCTTGGCTCCATTCATGTAAATGGCAAGGATATTTGGTTCATGAAACTTTTATTAAGCATATTTCTTTACCTGAAGTTGTAAATTATTTTACCAGTGCTATGATCTGAATGTTTGCATCCTTCCAAAATTCATGTGTTGAACTCTAATCAGATGTGTTGGTCTTAAGAGATGCAGCCTTTGGGAGGTGATTAGGTCATGAGGGAGAGCCCCCATGAATGAGATTGATAATCTTACAAAAGAGGCGTGAGGAGCCTGCTTGCCCCTTCTACCACATGAGGGTGCACAGAAGGGGCCATCCATGGGGACTGGCCCTTACCAGACACCAAACCTGCTGGTGCCTTGATCTTGGACATCCCCGCATCCAGAACTTTTAGCAATAAATATCTGGTGTTTATAAAATTCCCAGACTAAGCTATTTTGCTAAAGCGGTCCAAGTGGACTAAGACAGCCAGCACTTGACTACATTATATGCTAGGTCACTATAACTTACAGAGAAATGACAAAGATGTATCAATCTGATTCTGTAACTTCATGACTTCCAAGATCTTGCTATGAGTTACTTTGGGCTGGAGATGTAGCTCAGTGCAGAACATTTACTTAGCATGTGTGAGACCATGGGTTTGATCTCCATCACCACAAAAAAGAAAAAAAAAATGTTGCTAAACCTTCATAACCTGGTTTTCTAATTTTAAAGCATATTATTGCGTTTAGCCAAACAACTCTTCCTATGAGTCACTCATAATGAACCAACATCAATGTTAGAGTAAATTCCTAGGTCAGAAATAAGATTAAAATCAGTGGAAGACAAGATAACTTAAACACCCATTTATAAGTTCTAAGAAATAGCATGGCAACTGTCTAGATATTAGCGTTAAGTTCTTAGTTTTCCTGTAAGATGAAATTATTCTCAATCTGATAGCCTAGGGACATGACTCTATGACCCAACATTTATAAAAATTTAGTCCTTTCAGTAAAGAAGAGAACTTTTGCTGCATTGCTTCTTTACAGTTAATATACTATAGTTTAGTCTATCTCTTAGAAGTAGAATTTGTTCCCACATTCTCATTTTTGAGTGTCTTTAAATTAGCAAAAAAAAATATGCAGGGTGATGCTCAGAGCAAAAACAGTCTGTGACCATCTGGGTGTGGTGGTACATGCCTGTAATCCCAGTACTTAGGAGGCTGAGACATGAGGATTTCAGGTTCAAAACCAGCCTCAGAAACTCAGTGAGACCCTATTTCACAATGAAAAGTAAAAAGGGCAGGGATCCCCAAGCACCCCCCAAAAAATCTGTGACCATTTTAGACAAAGTGACATTTAAATAAAATGTAAATTTGTTCTGGAAAAGTATGCTATAACCCATTATTTTTAGACCAATTTCCAGATATTTGAGATGTGAAAGCACATATTTTTCCTGTTATAGATAAGGGACATAAAGCAAGGAAATGTTCTAATGAGAAACTTGTAAAAACTTTCCTGTGAGGTTTGGAATTTCTTCCTGAAATTTCAAAGACATTTAGAGGCTCAAAGCACACATTACAGTTATTTTTCATTCAATTTAACAAATATTTAATGAGCAGCCAGGTAACAATAGGCACTACAGAAGGAACAGCATGATTCTCAGAGTAGAGGAATATGCAGTGACAGTCCTCAAGTACAGTAGGAGAGGGATGAATTGGGAACACACATACCTTTATAAAAGCCCCCCAGAATGAACCGGATTTCAATAGTCTAAGGTAGGAATGCATCCAGGCAGACAGGAAACATGAAGAGAGTCATAAGATAGGGACAGTGGGCCCGGCAAAATAGTTGGGAGAACATGTTGTCCAGGACAGAGGAGAAATAAATAAGACAGGGAAAACGTACTTAAGTTGATCAGTGGAAAAGAACCACTGAGCACTTTCAAGAAAAGAAATAACTTATTCTGGGTATTGGTAATGCTAACATGATAAAAGCCTGTAAAATGGATTGGAATGGCAAATGAGGGTGTGAAGACAGCTCCTGGGAGGGCACTGAGAAAGATCACAAGGGCCAAAATTAGAGCAAAAGTGTTGGGATTCAAAAGAAAGGATCAGATGAAGGCCAGATGGAGATTTCAAATGTGAAATCTGAAGATTTGGGAAACTGGTTTGCTGACAGCAAAGTTGCTTGACTAGTGAAGGTTCCAACCTTGAGCAGCAGGTAAAGGTGCTGCAGGAACAGAAATAGCACAGGTGGTCTAAAGCAGGACCCGGTGCAGACAGAAAGATTGAAACCTGGGAATACATTGGGAATTTAAGTGTGGACTTCCAGAAAGAACTCAGGAATTAAGATAAAAAGTTTGCTAACCATGAAAAAATGGGGAGGTCTTGCTTTCAAAGAGTTCACAGTCATAATGGAAAATAGGCATGTGCAAATAAACATTCCAAGAAAAGTTTAAGAAATGTTTTACTAGAGTTGCACCTGTAAGAGTAGTGATTTTGTAAGATTTGTCCAGCACAGGTCCCTACAGGTACATTAAAATGTAAGCAGTGAATTTTCAACAGGGGTAACTCAAGAAATGGTATTAGCATTTTAGTTGGGTCTTCAGGATTAGGGCTTGAACTTGGATAGACAGATAAGGGAAAGATAGACTTGAAATAGGGATAGAGATAGAGAGATGATGATGATGATGATGATGATGATGATGATGATGATGAAGAAGAAGAAGAAGAAGAAGAAGAAGATAGATAGATAGATGATAGATAGATAGATAGATAGATAGATAAATGAGGATTGTATTAGGTGGGATAGGATTGGCTAGGCTGAGGTACTTTTAAAAGTATCAGTGGCTTAGCATAGCAACAGTTCAATCCTTGCCCATAGAAAGGGCAGGCTAAAGGGAATCCATCCAAGACTTAAAAACCTGGCCCCTCTGTCCTGTCAACATTACCATCTTGACCTGTAGCCTCCAAGGTTATCACAGTGGCGGGTGGGACTGGGTGAAGGCAGCATGCCAGCCCTCAGCTGCCTTGGCCTGGTAGAGACCCATGTCATCAGAAGTGATTGCCCCAAGCCAGGCATGGTGGTACACACCTATAATCCCAGTATTTGGGAGGCTGAGACAGGGGGATCACAGGTTTGAGACCAGTCTCGGCAATGCAGTGATACTCTCAGCAACCTAACAATATCCTGTTTCACAACAAAAGAAAAAAAGGGCTGGGTATGTAACTTGGAGGTAGAATGCCCCTGGTACCCCCCATGCACACACAATTATAGAAAAAGTGGTTGCCCAGCCTGACTCACCTGCACAGGAAACTGGGAAACATTGGAGAGATCTTGGGAGTTTGGAGTGCATGCATCGTCTCTGCCAAGGTGATAAGGGCAAGAAAGGAAACTGGAAGGTGGGTCCCAAAGAATAGGAGAGGTGGCTCTATTCATATGGGCAGGGAGGGTGAGGTTCAGCAATAAGGGAGGACCGTTTGACCTGAGATATTAAAGGCACGGGAGAGGCAGAAAGGAAAGACCCAAAATTCAAAGGAAGAAATGAATAGGAGATGTTCAGGAAAACCCAACAGGAGCACACATCTGCCCTCAAACATCTCCATATGGTCAGTGGTTCTGCTATCTAAGGCCAGCAGGGCAGCAGCCTGTGCTGGGCTCCCTGAGGGTGTGAGGGAGTTTGTTCCAGGGGTGGGTGATAGGAAATGCAAGAGGAAGAGGACAAGACACTAGGAAGAGAAATGCCTCCTCCAGTGAGGGCTCTGTAGCTGCCAGGTTGCATGAATGTGGTAGACCCATTCTACACAGAGTGGATTGCATTAGCAGAAAATACAGCAAATTCTGAGGCTTTCAGAATGATGCCTTTTCTCTAAAATTAGTACTTAGATCCTCCTATTAACAGAGAACAGGCAAGAGACCAAGACCACTTCTCTCTTGACAGAACTTTTTCATTCTGATCTGAGTGTGGGTGCTTCTATTGTCTTTGGATCCTCCATTCTGGGCTGATGTTCACTCTAATAATGTGAGCTTGCTGTCCACATTGGGAATTCATGCACCAAGTATTTTATGAGGCAGGTGGCATCATGGCCCCTGTGCCAGGCTCCCAAGGTGCAGGAAGAAGCTGTAGTGAATGTCTTTTTCTTTTTTTAAATTTACTTTTTTTGGTGCATTGTAATTAATGCACCATATAATGCACCATTTAATGCACCACTCTGAATTGAAACACATGCACACAGCACTTGGTGCGTTTCCCTCAGAATCCCACCCTGCTCCATCCTCTTCCCCATACATATTATTGAAATTGGAATTGATAACATCATATATGAACATAGCAGTATTTGAACTTTTTTTAATCATGTTTCTCTTGTCACCTCTCCACTTCCCTCCCCAAGTCCCCTTCCACTATTCCACTAGTATCTGCTCTCATTTATCTGAAGTCTCTTGTTTTTCTGAAGCATGGATCATATTGGGGGATGTGCAGGGCTGGCCCAGGGTCTTGGTGCACAATTTCCTCTTAGAGCTTAGGTCCTTATGAAGGAGTGAAAAGTACTTATCTGAGAGGATTGTGCACAAAAGTAACCACTGAGTATTGTTAAGAGATCTGTCCACCAAGCCACCTTAAATGAACCTACCCAGCGGTTTTCCTGCCTCTTTCCACTCATCCTAGTCTTAGTCTGTCACTTTTTGAGAGCCATAAAGAGAAAAATGTAGAGGTGAGATGAGTTCATAGGAAAGTAGAGGATGAGATTCTGGAACTCTGATGGAAAAGTACATCGAGTGCCTGAGTGCCCAGGGTCTGCAGTTTCCTGCATCTTCCTGGGGCAGAGTTTAAGGCAGTGCTGTTTGCACCAACCTGTAAGAATCAGAGATGCTCACTCATCCATACCAGGGGCTCTGGACATTGCACTTCAGGTTGGATGGCCAAAGAAAAGTTCCAGCTCCCTGTGAGAGTGTTTGATATTAAATCTTCCGTTATCACCCTTCTAATTTCATGAAGAAAAAGAAATATATAATCAGCATTTACTCTCTGAAAATTCAATCTTTTGAGGACTTGGCTAAATATAGGACATCTGCACTGGACCTAAAAGCAAACAAACAAATAAAAGCACACCTGACAGAAGAGGTAGATATTGAAGCATCCACTACCCGTAGTATATGGGTGTGAGGAACAGGGAGGAGGGGCAATCTGTTGCAAAATCAGAAAGAAATCAGCTCTCTCCATCTGTGCCACAATGGAGGCATGCAGATATCCTGCTACTTCTTCCTTTTAGGGTTTCCTTAGTACATGGTTTTCTCTAAGCTCATATCCCAGCTGAGACAGCACCACAGCCTCCTCTGGACCCTGTAGATCAGGCCAAAGGTATGTCCACACATGCCCTTATGGGATACATCTGCTAGTAATCAGATTGACTAACAGGCCAATGGCCATGGGGAAAGCCCTGGAGGATTAGTGCCTCGTGACTTTGACCAGTCTTTGGCCTTCCTCTGCCTCAGTTTCCTCTTCCACAATGTGAGAATGGCAGCATCTCACTTTGCCAGCCTCATGGGTCAGTGTGAGACTTGCCCGGGCATGAATGGGAACACTCCTTGAACTGGTAAGGCCACATTTCCCTCACTGGAGTTAGATCTCCCTGCTTTGCCCCCTCCCCTGCAGCACTTCATGATTATCCTGGCATAGGTCTGCTTGCAAGGCTCTGTTCTACTAATCTCAAAACGCTCCCAAGCAAGATCAGTGCTTAATAAGAACTTTAAATGATGATAGTCATAATGCGGCTATTAACATCTACTTTTGGAGTTCCTATTCCATGCCAGGCACTGTGCCAAGCACTTTAGATACATGATTTCCACTTCTCATAACAACCCTGCAAGTTAACATGGTTTTTGTTTTATTTAATATATGAATAAACTCTGAGGGGTTAAGTAACTTTCCCTGCACAATAAGCTAGTTAGTGGCAGGGCTTCAAACATTATAAATGGGTCTCAGAAGGTTGATCAAAAGATATACAGTTGATAGTGATACTACAGTCCAAGGCAGTGGTTCTCAAAAGTGGTCCCTGAGCTGGGCGTGGTGGTACACACTTGTAATCCTAGTACTCAGGTGGCTGAGACAGGAGGATCGCAGGTTCTCAGCCAGCCTCAGCAACTTATCAAGGTCCTCCACAACTTAGTGAGACCCTGCTTCAATATAAAAAATAAAATAGGGCTGGGGGTGTAGCTCAGAGGTAGAATACCCCTGGGTTCACTACCCTGGTTCACGGTAGTGGCTCTCAGAAGGTGGTGAGCATCAGCCAGGCGTTGTGGCGCATGGTTGTAATCCCAGTACTTGGGAGGCTGAGACTGGTGGATCCGGGTTCACAGCCAGCCTCAGCTACTTAGTGAGGCCCTCCGCAACTTAGTGAGACCCTGTTTCAAAATAAAGAATAAAAAAAATAGGGCTGGGGGTGTAGCTTGGAGGTAAAATTCCCCCGGGTTCAATCCCTGGTACCGCAAAAAAAAAAAAAAAAAAGAAGAAGGTGGTGAGCATCATCAGAATTACCTGGAGGACTCGCTGAAGCTGACTTCTGGGCCCTTCTGTCAGTTTCTGACCCAGTAGGTCTGGACCAGGACCTGGTAATTTGCATTTCAGATTAGTTCTCAGGTGATGCTGATGCTGCTGTTCCCAGAACTGTACTTTAAGAACCACTTGCTTAGGGATTCGTACTGTTTTTGTGTCACTAACACTTCAATAGTTAGGTGCTACCTATAGATCGTTCCTCAGAATAATGTTTTACAAGTCATGGCACAAAATACAAAAGGTTAAAATAAAATAAATTTGTCCTATTTTTTTCTTTTTGGTATTGGGGATTGAACCCATGGGTGCTCTTCCTCTGAGCTATACCCTGAGCTCTTTTTTATTTTGAAACAGGGACTCACTAAGTTCTAAGGGTCTCTCCATGTTGCTGAGAGTGCCCTCGAACCTGCGATCATCCTATCTCAGCCTCCCAAGTACTGGAATTACAGGCATGCATCACTTTGCCCAGCTGCCTACAGGGATAATTGAGTGTGGGCACAAATCCAGTTAGAGGTTAATGAAAAGAAAGATGTCAGTTGTTCCCCTCTGTGGTAGCTGCCTCTAAACTGAGCCCCAGTGATCCCCATCTCCTGGTACTTACACCCCTGCCTTGCTGTACTTATTGGCTCATCTCTAATGCACAGAATATGGTATAAGTGATGATACCACCTTGAAGATTAGGTTATAAAACGACTGGTATTCACCATGGACTAAGGCTTCTGTATTTGTCTGCTTGGACTCCCATAACAAAACACCCCACACTGGGTGGGTTAAACAACAGAAACATATTTTCTCACAGTTCTGGAGTCTAGAAGTCTAAGTTCAGGGTGCAGCATCAGTTAGTTTTTAATGAGGGCTCTCTTCCCAGATTGCAAATAACTGCTTCTTGCTATGCCCTCACATGACCATTTCTAGGTACAGATGGATGGAGAGAGAGAGATCTCTCTTTTCCTCTTCTTATATGGACCCCATCCTATCATATTAGGATCCCATCCTTTTGACCTCATTCAACCTTAGGTACCTCTTAGAAGCCTTATGTCCAAACAGTGTCATTGGATATTAGGACGTCAACATAGGAACTTCGAGGAGATGTAACTCAGTCCCTATCACTTTTTCTCACTCCCTTGGGTCACTCAGCTCAGGGAAGGACAGCTGCAGTGTTGTGAGGCGGCCCTATGAGAAGTCTGCATGGTGAGGGATCGAGGTGTACCAACAGATACACAAGTGAGCTTGAACGTGGAACCCCATCCCCCATTCACTTAAGTCATCAGATGAAGCCATTGCCCTGCCTGACAGCTTGCCTGCAACTTCATAAGAAACCTTATGAAGCGAGAGACAGCCAGCTAAGCCACACCTGGATTCCTGGCCTGTAGAAACCATAAAGTAATATTTGTTGTTCTATGATGCTAAGGTTTGAAGAAATTTGTTGCAGAGCAACAAATTCAAGGTCATGAACATCCAGAATCCTATCTACATATCCTTAGTCATTATCTATCCACAGGCTCCTCTCTGAGGAGCACAGGCTCTCATGCAGATCAGTGGCAATCAAAACAGGGTCCAGCCTCGGGACGGAGGGTGTCAGCCACAGCCCTTGGGAGCTTAGCTGCTTTGATGTGGGCTGGGCGGGGCTGGGCATGGCGTGACCACTGGGCAGCTCCTTGCCTCTGCTCTCTTGGATTCATAGACTCTTCTGGGGGCACTACATCCACCACCCAGTAGATCTTAGGATGTCACTACCGAAAAGCCCCTGAGACAAAATCTGGTCAAATTTTTTCTTTTTCTGAGAATTCACTTGAGGCCCAGGGACAAAGAGGCTTACCCAAGATGACTTAGTGGCAGAACGGAATCTAAAAGCCGATGCCATCACCTCGAGCCACAGCTTTATTCTATAGCCCCGTAATTTCTAGTGGAAATATGTTGTAAGAGAGATTTAATTCTGATTTCTGCTTGTCTTGAGTATCATACACTCTATGTTTTCCCTAATGCTTAGAAGTTGTTACTTCTAAGCTGCATAGGTCAGCAATTTAATGTGTCTTTTTTTTCTTTTCTTCCCCAAAGCTCTGTTATTCTCTGAAGTGCTAAATCTTTGAAGGTAGCTGGGGGACTATTAAAATGTCAGTAAAAGTTAACTAATCTTCCCTGAAGATGGAGAGACATGAGTCATTCTCTGAGGATGTTGTGGTCAAAGCCCTGTGTCTGTTGGGATATCAAAACATAAAATCTTATGTTTGAAGTCTTTCTCCAGAGAGCTCAAAAAACTTAAACATGTAATCTTACTATGGAAAGAAGAAATCTTGGTACTCCCTGCAGATGGAGAAACTGAGGTTCAAAGTGTGGCTCTTCCAAGGAGTCAGTTAACTGCATAGTGGATAGTAGATAGCAAAGGGCTCTCCCCTTCAGGAGTCCCATTAATCCCTCCCTGAATTCCTTGCCTTCTGCCAACATTAGGATCCCTTCTGCAGTGCATGCTGCTTAGACGGCAGGACCATGACATCCTGCCATTTCTGTGTCACGTTGGCCTGTCACTTTGAGAAGTGATATCATACAGTGACTTTGGGATGAGGCCTGATTAAATATTCCAGTTCCATCTTCTACTAGTTGTCTGACTTTAAGTTCCTGAATTCCTCTGAACATCTTCCTCTCAGGACACTGGTTTATCAGCCCTGGCTGTGCATCATAATCCCCTGGGGAGCTTTTATAAATAAACAAGCAATAGCTCCATCTCCAAAATCAGATTCAGGAAGTCCGAGAGAGGACTGAATGCTTCCCCCCACCCAGCCCCCCAGTTCACTGTGATGCCCTGCTCAATTTAGGAGTCTTTGCACTTGACACATAAGTTACTGTTATTGTCACCCTTATAAAACTCCAATTTTTCCCAAGCAAGAGTCAAAACACGAGTGTTTGTGGGGTTTTTTTTGTATGTGTGTATGTGTGTGTGTGTGACTAGGGATTGAACCCAGGGGTACTACTCTACCTCTGATTTACATCCCCAGCCTTATTTTATTTTTTATTTTGAAACAGGGATGTGCTAAATTGCTGAGGGCCTCACTAAGTTGCTGAGACTGGCCGCAAACCTTTTATCCTTCTGTCTCAGCCTCCCAAGTACTGGGATTATAAGCATGCATCACCACGCCTTGCTAAAACACTAGTTTTAAAATTAAACAATAAATCCTTCCAGAAACGGTTATCTTGTTCAGGCACAGTGGTTCTACCCGTAATGTCAGTACTTGGGAGACTGATACTGGAGGATCCAGGTTCCAGACCAGCACATAGTAACTTAGTGAGACCTTGTTTCAAAATAAAATAATAAAATAGGGCTGGGGGTATAGCTAAGAGGTAGAATGCCCCTGAGTTCAATCCATAGGCAGGGAATCCTGATTTCTTTTTTTTATGTTCATTTATTGGTGCATTGTAATTATACATTTTGATATATGTCAGGGTATGAACATCATACATGCACACATTGCACATTTAGCCCTCCCTCCAATCCCACCCTATTCCCTCCCCCTTCCCTCCCTTTCATGCTTCAGATAGTGATTGAGTCTTATAGGTTTGTGTATGTACATCATGTGCTATAGTGTGTTTCCCTCCAACCCCCTCCCAACTCCCTCAGTTAGGTCACCTTCTTTGTCTATCTAAAGATTTCTTCTTCTTCCCTTCTAAGTCCCTTCTAAGTCCCATTCTATCTAGCTCCCACAGATTAGGGGGAACATCCAATTTTTTACTCTTAGTGACTTACTAATATCACTTAGCATGATGTTCTCTAGTTCTCTCCATTTCCCTGCAAATGATGTGATTTTGTTCTTCTTTGTGGCTGCGTAAAATTCCATTGTGTACATATCCCATAGTTTTGTGATCCATTCATCTGTTGATGGACACCTTGGCTGGTTCCAAAGTTTGGCAATTGTGAATTGT
>PVJS01011800.1:0-45036 GCA_004027185.1 Glis glis
CCGGCCCTATTTTTTTATACTTTATTTTGAAACCGGGTCTCACGAAGTTGTGGAGGGCCTCACTAGATAGAGAGAGAAAGAGAGAGGGAGAGAGAGAGAGAGAGCGAGCGAGAGCGCTGAGGCTGGCCGCGAACCCGGATCCTCCGGTTTCCGCCTCCCAAAGTACTGGGATTACAAGCGTGCGCCACCACGCCCGGCTAGCCTGGGGCTTTTGATTGGCATCAGAAGTGGGAGGCAGTGGGAGGCAGTGTAATAACTGAAATGAAGTAAGAACACACACAGCTGCTATCTGCTGCAGAGAAGAACTGATTGATTGATTGAACTTTTTTTTTTTGGTACTGGGGATTGAACCCAGGGGCATTCTACCTCCAAGCCACACCACCCCCAGTCCTTTTTATTTTTTATTTTGAAATAGGGTCTCGCTAAGTTGCTGAAGCAGGCCTCAACCCAGTGATCCTCCTGTCTCAGCCTCCCGAGTGCTGGAATTAAAAGCGTGCACCACCACACCAGGAGGGAGAAATTCTTATATTTTGGTGGCCAGAGTTCACAGAATGTTCTGCATTTATTGTGAGAGTAGGGTTGGAAAAATAAATTTATTTTTCCCCTCTCAGCCCTGGCTATAGCCTCCATTGGTTTTTTAGTCCCTGTGTGCTAGAGGACCTTTGGGGATGGAGGGAACCGGCTAAGCCCACTCTTGGACCAGGGTGTTAAGGGGTGCAGTGTCCCAGAGGCCAAGGAAGAGGGGGCAAAAGTCACTTGTGGCTGATCTCCAAAGGGAAGGTGACTTGGAGTCCCACCGCTCCTTCCTAGAGCAAAGGCCTCCCTTTCGCAACTGCCCACATCAGATGAGGCTGACCCAGCCTGGTGTGGTCCCTCAAAGATGGCACAAATGGAAGCCAAACTGCAGGCAACCTGGGATCTCCACTGGTTTGCGTGCTCCTAGGGCTACTGCGGGGGATTCAGCAGACCCCCACCCCGCTAGGGGAGCGGAATACTGACATACACTTGAAGATTAACCAACCAGCGAGGGTTAAACAGTGCTCACCAGGGTTTCCATACATGAACTCATTTCAGTCTCAGTAAGGTACAAGAGATATTATTCTTGGAGAGGTTAAAGATGGTTAACCAGCCGGGCGTGGTGGCGCACGCTTGTAATCCCAGTACTTTGGGAGGCGGAGACCGGAGGATCCCGATTCACGGCCAGCCTCAGCTCTCTCGCTGTCTCTCTCTCTCTCTCTCTCTCTCTCTCTTTCTCTTTCTCTCTCTCTCCTCTTAGTGAGGCCCTCCACAACTTCGTGAGACCCGGTTTCAAAATAAAGTATAAAAAATAGGGCCGGGGGCGTAGCGCGGAGGTAGAACACCCCTGCGTTCAATCCCCGGTACCGCAAAAAAAAAAAAAAAAAAAAAAAAAGATGGTTAACCAGAGGGTTAACTTCCCCGGGCGAGAGACCATGTTTTGCAGCCAATGCCTAGCATATCATAGGTGCTCAATTAGTGCTGAAAGAATGAAGAAATGGAGGAACTTACTGTAGATCACCTGGCAATGAGGGGTGGTGCTGGAAGGGAGCTTCTGCCCCCTAACTCAAACCATTTCCACAGCGCCCCATTCCCTTGTATTCGGGCAGCCCCTGGACGAGGGTGGCTGTGCTCCTGCGATGGCGGAGGCAGGTGAAGGGGCCCTGCTCCTCTGGATCCCCCGGGCTCCCTTCAGTTTACCAGCTGGGCTCAGGGGCGAGGAGCCCGGGCAGAGTTCTAGTGGACAAAGAAGGAACCCGATTCAGGTGTCCAGCTGCTGGGGCATGGCGCTTCCCCGGCCGGTCGCATGGGCCCCCGGGGCGGAGAAGGGCCAGCCCGCAGGTCTCCTGCAGGACCGCAGCCCCGACGGCCGGCAGCGCCCCCTAGTGTCGGCGCCGCCCGCGCGCTCCCACCCGCGGCGGCGGCCCCGCGCGGGCTCCAGGCCGGGGCGGCTCCCGAGGCCGGAGGCGGAGCCGGCGGGCGGCGAGTCGACGAGAAACTCGCGGCCTTCGACTGCTTCCCGGCCCGGGAAGTGAGCCGGGGTCGGCGGCCACAAACAGGAAGTTGGCCTGTAACAAAGAGCGCAGGGGGCAGGGAGGCGCGGGGCGCCCGGCCCGGCGGCAGGTGGAGGGCCGGCCCGGCGAGCGGGCGCACCTGTCTCTTCCGCCGCCGCTCGGGGCCTGCGGCATTCATCCCGGCCGGGCCACAGGGCCGGGCGGTGGCCCTGGGCGCGAAGGAGGGCGCGGCCGCTCGGGGAAGGCCACTGGGACCTCCCGGGAGCATCCCCTCCCCGGGAAGGGACAGTCACAGTTCCCTGAGTGAATCACTTCCACCCCTTCCCGGAATGCAGCAGGCCACGTGGGGCGGAGGGCCGGGTCCTCCGATGCTGGGGACCCGTGAGGAGAGGTGGTGGGAGGGAGGGGAGGAGGCTGCTGCAGGAAGTCTACGGAGAGATGGACCCCTTACTACCTGTGTTGAGCCCAGTGGCCTCCCCTAGCCTGGGGGTGGTGGTAGGGAGCCACTGTCTTCTTTTTCTTCTATCCCCTGACCCCCTCCCCAACTCCACAGCGATTTCCAGGTGGTCACCAGCCAAGGCGCCCTGGAAAAGCAGCTGTCCCCAGGGCTGGAGGTCACTGTGGGGTCAAGTTGATTTTCTAGACAGCACTGGTGCTCCAGACTTTTAACTGCGCTCTGAACTCTCTTGTAAAATATGCATGCAAATTAAACATGGGTTAACTCATGGAAAGCACTTCATTGTGAGCCTAGAGCTATGGTCTGGCCTTGTTTCTGGGACATCTGTACACCTGGACACTCAGGTGGTCAGGAAAGCTTTGACGACCTTCCCTGTGGGAAGAGGCCAGACCCTCAGGGAGTTACCTTCAGGAAATCCTGGGGAGAAGAGGACTGTGGCCTGTTCACACCCCAAGTGCCTGGCCCAGCTTCTGCTGAATTGCTAGAGGTAGAGCCTGGTGTGGGCTGCAGGTTGGAGCAGTCCACATCTAGGCCACACATTGGTCTCCACTTTCCCCAGAAAGCCATCAGGGTGGCGAGCTTTCCCAGCTCCCCATCCAGGGTACCAGAGTCCGTGAATGGGTTTAGCCAGCAGCCAGCACTCGGGCTCTTCCCATGGTTTATTAGCCCGTGCAGCCCAGCACAGCCTGGCCGTGTGGACGTGCAGGCCTGCGGGTGTCCTACCTGTCCCCCACATGGGAGCCTCGTCATCTCGCCTTCTGTCCCAGCCCAGTTCCCCCGCCCCCCAGGTCCCGGGAGCTGCTTTCCTGTTTCATTTTGGGCAGGAAGAGTGAGGTCGTGTTGTTCTTCCCCCTGCTGCCGGCTCAGGCTGTGGGAACAGTTCCCTGAATGCTTTCCTGTTTGATACCCTGTGTGTGCAGCGAAGGGAACTGGGAGCAATGAGCCAGGCATGGAGTGTGTACATGCTCCTGTAACTGGCATAAGCACCCAGGGCCGGAATGCTGTGTGTGTATGCGGGAGAAGAGAAAAAGAGAGGCAAGTTCATTGCATGTACTTGGACTCCACTAGGAGCGAGGCATCTGGTGGGTCTATTTTGCTTTACTGTGGACAGGCTGAGAGCTAGGAGCATCTGCTCAGCTTTTTGTCAATGTCTCGTTTTGTCATCACTTGCTTTCCATGGGGTATGTTTGTGGCTGTACCATGAGGACTGTGGCACCCTAGGGACTATCCTGGGCCTTAGAGGAAGCTGGGCATGGAGTAGACTGGAAACTCCCTCATTAGTGCCTCAGCCAGAGAAGCTCAGACTCGGGGAAGGCTCTGCCTCTCCCCTCCCCTCATCTCTAACAAACTCCAGCAGCTTTCAGCAGCCAAGGAAACCAGACCCTCAGCTCTCTGTCCAGCTGCAAGGGCAAACCCAAGACAAATCTCCCCCATCTCCCCCAAGACCAGTTTCCCACTGGGGCTAAGAAAAGAGGAGGGTGTTGTCCGTCTAAAACCCTGCAACAGTGGGAGGAAGGAGCCAGATGTCTTCATGGCTCAGAGGCCCCATTCTGTCAGGAGAATCTTTTTGAATAAGAGAAAAAGAGGCAGGACTAGGGAGCCACATAAGCTTCTTTTTTTTTTTTTTTTTTTTTTTGCGGTACCGGGGATGGAACCCAGGGGCGTTCTACCTCCGCGCTACACCCTCAGCCCTATTTTTTATACTTTATTTTGAAACCGGGTCTCACGAAGTTGTGGAGGGCCTCACTAAGTAGCTGAAGCTGGCCGCGAACCCGGGTCATCCGGTCTCAGCCTCCCAAGTACTGGGATTACAAGCGTGCGCCACCACTCCCGGCCCACATAAGCTTCTTTAGGCTTGAGTAAAGAAGGAGGAGAGATTCTGGCTGGGGGAATATTCCCCAAGGAATGGTGGAAGCATAAAAGGGGAAGTGAAGCCAGGCATGGTGGTGCACACCTATAATCCCAGTACTTGGGGGGCTGAGAGGAGGATTGGAGGTTCGAGGCCAGCCTCAGGAATTTAGCAAGACCCTCAGCAACTTAGGGAGACCTTGTTTCAAAATATAACCCAGGTGTGATGGCGCACATCTGTAATCTCAGTACTTGGGAGGCTGAGACAGGAGGATCACAGGTTTGAAGCCAGCCTCACCAAGACCCTGTTTCCAAAGGAAAAATAAATAAATAAAATCAGTCTGGTGGTATAGCTCAGAGTTAGAATGCCCCTGGGTTCTATCCCCAGCACCACAAAACGTAAATAAATAAGTAAATAAATAAATAATAAAAGTAAAATAAGAAAATAAAAAGAGGCAGGGATGTAGCTCAGAGGTAGAATGCTCCCGGGTTAAATTCCTAGTACCAAATAAGGGGAGGAGAGGGAGCGGAGAGTGGGCAGTGGATAGCAGCAACCAGCCCCAAAGCCACCAGGCAAAGAGGGCTGGCCTAGGCTGGAGGCAAGATGGGTGAGGCTTGGCTCCCCAAGGACTAGACAAGGACAAGGGCCCTTCACACAGCGTGCCAAACTCAGTGTGTGCACAGGTACCGGGGTCTCAGTAGAGCACTCAGTAGCAATATGAGAAGGGGGTTTGAGGATTCGTTGGGGTGAGAAGGTGGGGAGTGTTCCCACTCTGCCATCACAAAAACAGGACCCAAGAAATAATAAACTCCTATACACATCTGTTCCATATTATAAATACACATTATATACAAAATAATGTTATAAAATGTAGAAAGGCCAGTGCTTCTGATTTCTTAAATTATTGAAATACTAGATTCCAAAATAAACTACAAAAAACAAACAAAATAAAAACTCATATTATTGATTTCTGAAGATCGGCTTCGGGGGTGGTCTGGGGGCAGTAGTGGGCACGGGCAGAGCCCAGGCTCGAGGTCTACGGATGGGTTTGAGGGAGGAAAGGGCCCAGGTGACAGCAGCACCTGATTTCTCCCTTGTTGGAATTTCCAACATAACTGCCCTGAGCTCCCCAGGTAGGCCCAGCACTCCCGGCTGGCAGAAAGGTCAGGCCCTTTGGCCCATCTGCTCATAGGAGCCCAGAGGCACCCAGGGCCAGAGGGTGGTGGAAGCCGGGTAAGGTTTGCCAGCACTCTTGTCCGAGTGCCTAGGCCAGGGAGTGGCTGGGTGACCTGAGCAAGGCCCTCAGCAGTGCTTGGAGTGTGGGGCAGAAAGCGCTCCCCTTCCCTCGGGTGTTCACCTTGCCTGCAGGGCAGCTCCTGCCAACAGCTGCACCCAGTGGCTTTCCTGCCCACAGGAGGCTCTGCCCTTACTAGCCCCCTTTCTCCTTTCTGATTTGGGCCCAGCTGTCGCTTTGGAGCCCAGGCCAAAGGCACTTTTGGAAACACAGATACCAGTAGAGGCCACAGCAGCTTCAAGCCCCATGGGGTCACTGCCACACTCTCTCTCTCTCTGGAAAACAGTCCAGAACCCCAGAAGGAGCCCTCTGAAGGCCACTGCTGGCAGGGCACATCCAAGTGGCACCTCTCCTCTCCTCTGTTCCCCTGGCTGGTCAGCTGCCGATCAGATGCCAGACAGACACCCAAAGGTGCGCAGGGCGGTGCATCTCTTGGCAAGTTCACAGTCTGTCCAGTTCATGCCATTCCCTCCTCCTCCTGAGAGCAGCACGGTGCATATTAAAGATGTCCCATCGAGGATGCAATGTAAACAATGCAGAAGGAAAGTCCAGCTGCTGGGCCGAGCTGGGGTGTTCTGGGTAGGCTCATGCCTTATACCTGGAGAGCACATACAAGGTGGGGAGGTGGGTTACCGTGGGCACAAGCACTCCCTCTGAGGCTGCCCTGGGCCTCCTGGGAGAAAAGATAGGAAGGGGAGGCAGTCCCCTCAGGCTTCTGCTCCAACACACACACACACACACACACACACACACACACACATACATGGGAGCTTGCACTCGTAAGGTGGCCCAATGGAGGAAGCCAGTGGGAAGGGGTGGGAGGGCAACCATCTTTGCCCACCAGCACTTGGGAAACGGTGCCTGGGAGCTGGCCAGGTACCATGGTTGCCCTGCCCGGCACCAACACGGAGGAGAGACCAGACTGGGTGTACATCCTGGCTCCTGTTTCACACTGTCTGGTAACAAGGCCAGCAGGGACCCAAGAGTCACTGCATGTGGCCTGCCAAGGAGGGGTCCTGCCCCACCCTTCAGGAATGGCCCATGGAGTCCACGGGGTGGAGTGACCAGAGCGCTTTCTCATCCACACAAGGCAGGAGGGGGCTTGCAGGCAGCGAAGGCGAGCCCAGCACTCACCTCTGTGGCAATGACACATTCATTCCTCTCTTCTGATATCAAACACACAGACTGGTACATGGAGTCCCTGGGGGAGCATATCGCTGATATTCGACACTCTGGCTTTTCACTGAGGGAACATAAGACAGGTGAGTGTGAGGGAGGGAGGGAAGGATGGGGAGAGGCTTAGGGGGAGGGGTGATAATCTGGACCCTGTGTAGCCAAAGAGCACTCAAAGAGGTGGTTCAGGGGGAGACACAGGCTGGAGGCACCCAATGCTGGCCTTTTGGAGCCGGGGAGTTAGGTATGGGCCCCTAATAAAGCCATAAGACCCCAGTCACACCAGAAACATCACAGACCCAGGGAAAGCCACCATTGCCACTGGAGGCAAGCCACACCATGGAAAGATGGAAGTCATAAGAGACACACCATGGACATTTGACATTTGTGAGTGAATGAATGAATGAGGTCTTCCCTAGCAAAGCACCCCTAGCAGATTTTTTTTTTTTAAAGACAGGATCTTGCTATGTTGCTGAGACTGAGCTCAAACTGAGATCCTCCTGCCTCAGCCTCCTGAGTAGTTAGGATTACAGGCTTGGGCTACCATACCTGCCCCCTAGCAGAAATCTTGCTGGAGGATCCTTCTATCTGTAACAAAACCCCATTTCCCTAAGAGCAGTCAGGGCCTGAGGCCCGCCTCCCACCCTGCCTCGGAGCCCCAGCAAGACCATGTAGGGATCCATAGCCAAACCCTGGGCCTTCAGGGGTTGCTCACCTGTGTAACCGTAGTGGCACCTTCTCCCCTAAGCTCTTGTCACTGTGGGGATACTTCGCAGGCATGATCCCCCGCCCCAGGGGCCCTGGGGCCAGATTATAGTCCAATGTGTGGTTCTGCTGTTTGCCACAGTTGGACTTGTCCAGGCCACAGTCCACCTCCAGCTCCTTCTTCTGGTTTGTGTTCTTGAGCTGGGCAGCAGGGATCAGGTTGTCCTTCTGGAAGTCCGACAAGTTGTTCATGGCCTCCCTGCTGCCATCATCCGGCCGCCGAAGCCGCAGCTGCCGCACAGCCACCGCCACCATGCCCAGCAACACCAGCACCACCACTAGCCCCACGCCCAGGGAGACAGCCACCCAGGGGAAGCTGGGTGGCAAGCCCACAGGGAACTCGCAGCGGCTGCCCACAAAGCCGTAGGGGCAGTTGCAGACGAAGTTGTCCGGGGAGAGGCCAGTGTAGCAGGTGGCCCCGTTGAAGCAGGGCCCCGAGGCACAGGCATCGCTGGGTATCCGCACCTCGCAGAGCCTGCCAGAGAAGCCCGCAGGGCAGGTGCACACGAGCCCATTCTCCAGGTTATGGCAAGTGCCACCGTGGGCACAAGGGCTGCGGGCACAGTCACTGATGTGGAATTCACAGCGGGCACCTGTGAATCCGGGACGGCAGCGGCACACGTGGTTTGGACCTCGGTTTAGGCATTGGCCCCCTGTGAGGACACACAGGACAGGAGTCAGCAACAGTTCAGGAATTCCTTGGTGCAGGGGGTGGGGGCTCCATCCCAGGAGGGAGCTCAGGCCCCTCTGCCTCCAGGCACAGGGCCACCATGGACAGAGCTCACCACAAAGAGAACTGTGCCAAGGCCCAGGAGACCTAGAGTTTGGGGTGACCCTGGTTCTCTATGTCTCAGTAGGCACATGTGTAAAAATAACTAGTATTTTACAGAACTTTCTTTATTTTTTGGTACTGGGGATTGAACCCCTGGGCAGTCTACCTCTGAGCTACACTCCCAGCACTCCCCCTTTTTTTTTTTAACAGGGTCTCACTAAGTTGCTGGGGGTCTTGCTAAATTGCTGAGGCTGGCCTCGAACCTGCAATCCTCTTGTCTCAGTTGTCCAAGTATTGGGATTACAGGTGTGCGCCACCATGAACTTTAGAACTTTAGAATCAAACAGATTTGTTTGAGTTCGAATCTCAGCCGGCTCCCTCCAACCAGGGATCTGACACCTGTCACTTTACCTAATCCCTAAGCCTCAGCTGTCCCCTTCATAGAGCAGCTCTGAGGTTAGCTAGGAAGGTGCATGAAGGCAAGAACATATGATGGTGTATAGTAACTGCTCAGATAGATGTAATTATCATCATTTCATATTCACATCCACATCAACGACATTTTCCAATTCAGTGATGATGGAAGTCCTGGCTGGAGCCTCCCTCCTCAAGGCCTCCTGGAGGCCTCATCTTGCCCCATGCCCACATAGAGCATAGTATGGCACAAGGCATCTAAAACGTCCAGCACCTTTTGTGGGGGGGGGGCACTGGGGATTGAACCCAGAGGTGCTCTGCCACTGAGCTACATCCCCACCCCTTTTCCATTTATTTGGAAACAGGGTCTCGCTAAGTTGCTGAGGCCGGCCTCGAACTTGAGATCTTCCTGTCTCAGCCTCCCAAGTACTGGAATTACAGGCATGCGCCGCCATGCCCAGCCTGTTCAGCACCTTGGAGGGCCTCCTCACTAGAAGGCTCTCTGAGCCCCAGGGCCAGTTCACCAGGTCAACAAGGCAATAGGATTTACCATTGGCACATGGGTTGCTCGTGCACCTGTCCACTTTCTTCTCACAGTTGGAGCCAGTGAAATTGGGGGGACATTCACAGGCATAACTGGCCCCCTGATTGCGCTCCCGGCAGGAGCCTCCATTGAAGCAGGGGGAGTCGGCACAGGTCAAGGTGCTGTGTTCACAGTGCTGCCCATAGTAGCCCGGGGCACACAGGCAGTGGTAGCCATCTTCCTGATCCTGAAGAAAGATCATAAAGGGGCCAAAGTCAGACCTGAGGGGCAGGGATGCATGACGAGGTGTGTGTGGGGGGGTCGCTGGGCTCCCCTTGCCCACGGTACCCATCCATGGCTGCACATCCATTGCTTGCCGAGGCTGAGGATGCCTGGACACCACCTGGCCAGACTTCTACCTTCTTGCTCTGGCTTGAGCCTCACCTTACAACTGCCCCCATTGCGACAGGGGTTGCTGTCACACTTGCTGAGTTCCAGTTCGCAGTCCACGCCAGTGTATCCCGGGCGACAGGTGCAGGTGTAGCTCCTCTGCCCACTGTTGGAGCATGTCGCCCCATTCTTGCAGGGGGAATGGTGGGTGCAGTAGTTGAGATCTGTGAAGACAGGAACCAACCAGCTGAGCAGGGTCAGAGAACACTCCCACCTCCAGGCTCCTTGCGGGCAAGTTCCCCCCATGTTTGGCCCAAAGAGCCTTCAACTTGAAATCACCCAGGCCCCTGTCAATCATTCTTCCTCCCCTGTCAATGAAGTCAGGCACACTGAAGCACTGGGAACCACATATGATCAGTACCATCAATCAAGGTTGAAAAACCACAGCCAGACAACTTCCTGCCAGGTAAGTTCATGAACACTGCCAGCCAGAACAGGATGAAGATAGGAAGAGGAGGAGGAGGGGAGAGCAAGGCTGTGGATCAGAGAAGAAGCCAGAAAAGGCTCTATGGAGGAAGGGCGGCTGAGATAGGCCTGGAAGGAAGGGTAAAATTTCAACAGGTAGAAACGGGACAGGGGAGTTGAGAGCTACTATGGGTAATGACCAAGCATTTTGTAAAGGAGGTATTAAAAGAGTATTTTGAAATATTTGTTTTCTTATTGGGGAAAGGAGGGAGAATCAGACAGAGCAAATACACGGACTGGAAGGGTTGTGTTTGCATATGATGAGTATATGAATGTGTCACCTGGGAGTAGATGTGGACAGAGGAGAAGGTACGAGTAGGAACCAGGTATGTCTGTGTCGGGGTGAGGGGAGTGGAGAGGAGAGGAATGGGGACACACACACACACACACACACGCACACACACACACGCACACACGCACACACACAGAATACAGGGACTGAATTCCATGCCCTTGTCAGTAGTAAGTCAAGGCTTAGACAAGTTCTCTTCAACCTGGTGTATCCCCTCCCCACTCTATCCAGGCCTGTGCAGCATCCCTGAGGCAGCAGGCACACCACTGAACTCTAAAAATGAGAGGCACATGCTGAAGCTGGCTACTAGGATGCAGAAAAAAGGCCTTTCTCCAAGGTCGGGGCTCAAAGACCCCTGTGTAGTCAGAATGACTGGCTCCAAACACTGGGTCTACAGAGACTGCATGGGCTCAGGCAGCTGCCTGGCAGGTGTCACTTGGGAAGGAGGGGGTGGCTGTTTGTGCCCACACTGAAAAGTCAGTTAGATGTTGCTCCCTCCGCCCAGAGGCCCACCTCAGCCACAGCCCCGGGCGACCGGTGGGCACACCCCACCAGACAGCTGTTTAGGGGAAAGCTGCTCAAACAGCTCAGGAAGGTAAGCAAACACTCAGGGGGTTAATAGGTAACTACGAACAGAAAGAGGAACTGAGCCTGGCACCCCTCTCCCTTCGGCTCTCTTGAATTTATGAGTACAACCTCCAGGCTGCCAATCTGTCACCCTCCTGGCTTCTTCAGACACCCTGGCTCCCCAGCACCTGAAGAAGAGGGACCCGCCAACTCATCCTCCCTCCCTGACTCACCTTGGTCACAGAACAGGCCTCCCCAGCCCTCATCACAGGTACACTGCCAAGGGATGCTGCAGGTGCCGTGGAGACAGCCATTGTGGGGGATGCATTCATTGCACAGGCGACCCTGCCAACCTGGACGGCAGCTGTGGGACCAAAGGGAGGCTGAGCGTGAGGTGAGAGGCTCGCCAAGGGAGAGCTCCCCGCCCTACTTCCTGTCCCCGACTTACAGGCACTCTGCTGGCTTGCTGCAGTAGCCATTCTGTTCATGACAGCCAGAAAGACAGATAGCTAAGGAAAGAAAAAGGGGATAATGAGGTTGGGTGCCAAGGACACTGAAGCCCCACTCTCCCCTCCAGGTGTGGGGTGCCCCTGCTCTCCCAGGCTCACTTCCCACTCTGGGCCTCCCAGAGGAGCCATGGCTATCTTAAAGGGAAATGATGGCACAGGGAAGGAGAATCCATGCTGAATGGAATGCAAGGTGGGGGTCCTTTGTGGCTTTGGCAGAGGCACTAGGAAGACAGAGGAAGTCTCCGAAGCCCCACTCAGCATCCCCAGGTGACCCTGAGACCTGGCTAGTGTGCAGCCTAGACCTGCTCTGTGAGAGAGGCAGGCTGTGGCCGAAAAGAGTCCACGCTGCCATGTTTGCTCAGGGACCTCCCCTCCACACAGGTGGTGGCTTGGCTGCTTACGCTGTTCGCAGTACTCCCCAGTCCAACCGGGCAGGCAGGACAGGCTGCCATCTGGCTGGCACACGTAGTGGCCGAAGTGGTCATTACGTTTCTTGCACAGGCGAGAGCAGCTGTCTCCATAGTAGTTGTCACTGCAGATGACTCGGTAAGAGTAGCGCAGTCTTGTGAGAGTGCTGGTTTGCTCATCCAGTGACCAGGTCTGACCCACAGGAACCGAGCCTTGGATGGTAATCTTGCTGATGAGCGCATCTGGTGGCAAGGCCTCTGGAGGGGCAAAGGGGCAGGTCAAGGAAAGGCAGCCTGTCCCTGAGGGTGCCAGTGACTGCCGGCCAATGCCCCCCTTGGCTGTGATGATGGTGGTCAGCCAACAAATCAGTGTGACTGCCCAGATGACTCCACTTGCCAGCAAGAACAGGCCAGAAGGACTCAAGAGTTCCATGGTTTAGTGGTCCTGTGTGTGTGTGTGTGTGTGTGTGTGTGTGCGCGTGCGCTTGTGTGCGAGGGGTGGGGGGGCTGATATCATTCAAAAAGGGGACAATAGAAGGATGTTAAGATATCCCAGTGTTCTGGAGGCAGATAGGGAGGAGAAAGAGGAAAAGGAGTCAAAATGGGAAAAAAGGGGGGGAAAGAAAGAAAAAGAAAAGCTTCCAGGCTGAGGAGGACTGGAAGCATGGGGTCCTTTGGTGCCCATTCAGGGGTTCTGCCCCCAGAGGTAGGTAATGGTTTTCTTTTTCCTTTTCAAAGTGAGAATTGTTGTGCTGCTGAAATATCCTTTTCCTCTGTGTCAGAACAACATCCCAAAGCCATTATTCCCTTTCCAAAGGAGCGGAATTCGCGAAAGGTGTAAAATACAGGAAGGGGCCCGTCAGCGGCGCTGGCAGCTTCGGCCTTTCTCACCGCCGTGCTCCCCGCGTTCCCACGCCAAAAATAACCCTCAGGAAACGCAATTGTGCTCTGAGTCCAGGCAGCGAGCGGAATCCGAGCGTCCAGAGCGGGGCGCAGCTCCTGGCCAAGCTAAGCGTCCTGCCCCCCACTCCCAACCCCGCGCTTCCCCCGCCTATAACAGGTTAACTCTTTCGGCGCTGCGCGGTGTCGCCCCCCAGTGGCCGAGGAGTGAGCTACTCACCTGGCCGCAGGTCATCTCCTGGCGCGTGCCAAGCTTCTATGATGAGTGAGAAGGTGCCCTGGGAAGCGAAAGAGGGTGGGGGACGGAGAGACAGTGAGATGATCAGGGAGGGAGAGGAGGGGGTGCCTTGCTGCAGCCGGTTTAATTAATCTAATTGCAGGATACAGTTACTGAGCCCGGGTCAACATAACGGGTCTGCGCGCAGTGTAGCGCTGGAGCCGGGAAGGCGAGAGGAGAGAACTCGGGGTAGGAGGAGGGATGAGGAATGGGGGAGTGTAAGTGAGAACCGAGGTGTGTGTGTGTGGGGGGGGATGCCGCGCCAGGATGGTAGGTAATGAAAATCGTGCCCCGAGAACTGGGGGAAGGGAGGGCGTAAAACCGGGAAGACCGAGACTGGTGAGAGCCTCCTCTAGGATGGGGTCCCAAGAGAGAATCGAAGCGCAAAGGCCAGGAGAGAATGCGCCCCTGGGCATTTTTTGGAGGGGGATCTAGGGAGAGGACTTTGATCCCAGGGCTCTCCCTCCTTTTGGCTTCCAAGACCTCCCAGGGTGCCCAGGCTCCGCTCACCGGCCAGGTGAAATTGAAGGGTAGTTGGAGAGGGTTGCGGCCCCCGCCGCTACTGTCGTCCCTGACGGCGAAGGAGTTGGTGCCCAATACCGGCGTGGAGACGTTGCCGAAGGTGCAGGGCCCAGGCGAGAAGACTGCCTGGAAGTGCTTAAGGCAGACGCGGAAGAAAGTCCGGCAGCCCGGCTCGCACGGCTGCCCACTGGCCAGGACGCCGCGCTCGTTGGCGAACTCCCGCAGCTGCAGCTGGAAGACTCCGGAGCCGGCCGCGCGCTATTGCACAGGGACCGAGGGAAGGAGGGAGGGGAGCGGTCAGCTCAGCGGGCGCCGGAGCGCAGGCCCGGAGCGCGGCGCGAGGGGGCCGAGAGGGCGCGGGACGTTACCTGCTGCCAAAGTGCCACCAGCAGCAGTAGCGCCCAACCAGAGGCGCTCCGGGACGCGGCCGCCATCCCTTGGGGCGTCGCTCTTTCCACTCGCGGGCCCTGAATCTGGTTCTGTTGGGGATGCCGCTTTCCCGCGCGTCAGCCCGCCAGCGGGGTCCCCGAATAGCCGGCTCCTCTCGGGACGCCGCTCCCGCGTTGCCTTCTCGCTAGCTCCGCTGCAGCTGCCCGGGTAGGTAATCCAGGTGAGGGCGACTGAGCGGCGGCCGCGCTCAGGACGTGTCCTCGGGCTAATCCTGGGGCCGCACAGGGCTGGTGCCGGGGTACACAGCGCCGAGGCGGCTTGGGCTTAGGCTCCTGGCCTCGTGCTCCTGGCCTGCGCGCAGCAGCGCTACTGAAACCTGAAAGCTCTGGAGCCTTCCTTATATATATTGGCTCCTCTGCTGGCCGCCTGTCACTCAGACAGACTCATGGTCACTCTCCCCTCCCTCCGGGCTTCTAGTTGCTACAGTCCCGTTGCCGACCGGAGGGGGCCTCCGCCCCCGCTACCCCTCCCTGACAGCCAGTGGGCGCAGGTCCCCGCCCCTCGGTTCCTCTCTCGACCCGTGGGCCCCCAGCTCTGCGCGTGCCGAGGTGACGGTCCTTCGTGATCGTCGGCTTAAGGGCTGGGACCCTGGCTGCCGGAGGCCAGGAGGGTGGCCGAGGGATCCAGCGGGAGGTCAGCGGGTGGTTCCCGGATGGTCCAGGGGGCGGAGACACTAGGGAGTCCCCGTAGGCGGCGCATCCGCAGCGGACGCTGGTTACCTGCAGTCCTCCAGCAGGTAAAAGGAACTTAAGCCCGGAAAGCGAAAAGCAGAGACCGGGGACTCGGAGCTCCTTCTTTTTCCTCCCCAAGCATCGGGAGCCCTCGCCGCGTCGCCCTCCAGCCTAGGAGCTCCCACCCACCACGCGTCCCCAGCACCGCGGGGAAGCAAGGACGCGTTAACCTTTCCGTGACCACTGGGAGCAAAGCGAGGGGCCGAGCGTCTAGGACTCTGGTCTCCGGTGCACCTGGTGGGCGTCTCCCTCTAGCTACGGGGTATGCCCAGCGCGTGCCCGGTCCCTTCTCCCCCCTGCCTGGGCTTTGGCTCGTGCCAGCGCCCAGACGCTCGGTCCCCGAGGTGGGGGAGGCGGGGCGTGGTCCCCGCGGCAGGAGGGGGCGCGTCCTCAGCTGTATGGTAATGAGATTTTGACTCCTCCTTCGGTGCTTCCCTCACCTGGGTCCCGCTTCAGCGCCATCGCCCACCCCATCCCCCCACCGCGGCAGCTCCAATCCCCCACCCCGCGTCCTGTCGCTCCGCTGGGGCAAGGAGGAACTCTCTTGACTCCAGAGTTGCTTCGGGCCACTGGAGAGTCAAGGTGAGGGGGCTGAGGCCGGGAGGCCGGAGTCCTCTCCTCATAGGGCAGGATGTGGGGTGGAGCTGGAGGCGCACGGAGTTGTTTGAGTTTCGGGCGTCTTCACCCGTCTCGGCCGCGCGGCTCTCCCGGGTGGCCTCACTTCTCCGAGCAGCAGCAGCGCAGCTGCTTTCCCGGAACTCGGCTTGATCCCTGGAGGCCACGGACCCGGAGGGCCGGCTTCTCCCAGTCTCGGGGGTGCCCTGGGGCACTCTCTCTGAGACGCTGAGGGCGGCGGGGGCCCGGTGGCTTCAGCTGTCAGCCCGCGCGCTCAGTGATGGCTGTCGCCGGACGATAAGATCAATGCGGGGGGAGCGGGGACGCGGCGCGGGCCCCCGGGAGGCCGCGGGGGGGGGCGCGGAGCCCAACAGCTGCCCATGCCAAGCATCGTCTGATTTTTTGACTTGGGTGGTGGTGGTGGATTGGGGGTGGTGGAAAGGATGAGAAACAAGAGGTTGGGAGCGTGGGTTGGGGGAGGGGCGAGGTGAGGAGCCGGGCTCCGGGGTCCCCCACGCACGGCCACCCCTCCCAGCCACCATCTGGCGCGAGCGGGTTGGCGTGGGGAACCGAGGTGGGGCGGAGGCCGGCAGATGGGCCCAGGCTGCTCTCGAGAGTTAATGTAGGTTATGGGCAGGCGGAGTCCCAGGCCCGAGGGAGGTGGAGCCCGGAGCGTGCCTCCCGGCGGTCCTGGCAAGTGGGCTTCCAGATCCTCTCCGCACACACTCTATAGATCCCTAGACCTGCCTAGGATGCCAGAGGGTGCTCCTCCCTCTCCTCCGAGCTGGCATCCTGCCCCACCTAGCTGTGCCCGCTCCCATCCCCAAATCCTGGCCTGGGAGTTCATAAAACACATGCTCCTTTTCTGGCGCCGGCACTTGCCTGACCCTCAGGGGAGACATCTATGCCCACACGAGGCATCTCTATCAATACTGGTAGACCTGGAATAGTCTCTACCCTTATACACACCGGGACTAATGTGCCCAAAAGCACTTTGCAAATGGTCAAGGACCGAGCAAAAGTTGGGATCATCATAATCCTCAGAGCTGGGCCAACGCAAGCAAGGAATCCTAGAGATCTAGAAAACCCCTGAACGGGGAACGTAAGCATTACATTCTCCCCTGCTCCAGAAACACCTATTAGGTTGGGGCGCTGACACAGAAGCTCTATACCTGCTCAGTGCACCACCCTTGGCCCTGGCTTCCTATGCTCCCGCCTGCTAGGTTCGAGCTTTGCCCATGTTTGCTGAGCCGGAGAGGGCCACGCTGGGGTCGGAGGACGCCAGTGCGAGGGCCCCAGTGTTTCTCGTTGCCGTTGCCGCACCGCTGGGGCTTCTGTCTTTCCCACGCGACTTGCAACTTGGAGTGGAAGAACGGAACACGTGTCCTGGATGTTCAAAGCAGCCGGAGGCTGTGAGCGATAGGAGGCCGCAGATCACCTGAACTGGGGACTCGTGTCAACGTCCGCTGAGCCCACCCCTGATGGAGGCGTTTGACGACGCCCTGGAGAGCCGGCATAGACCCCGGGCCCGACCGACCTGGCCTCCCACCGACTGCGAGCTTTCCTAGGGCCCACAGTTCCTCAACCCGACGGCGCCCGCCGCACTACCCAGAGTGGGAAGCCGGAACGGGGTGGAGGCCTGGCCTCACTGAAGGTCCCCAGCCTCCGCCTTCTGAGGCCTGTAGCTTTTGCCGTCCCTTCCTCTTGACCACTGCGCATGCCACTACTCATCACCCCTACCCCCAGCAGGGAGAACCTGCACTGGGGCCGGGAAACACCGAGGTCGCCTTCCAGCAGTGTCCTCAGCCGGACCTCCAGCTATGGGGGTGCCCCAGGAGCCGCGTAGAGCCTCGGGACTCCTTCCCGGCGGTGTGGCCCGAGAGCCTCGCACAGTCGCCCGCGCAGCCCCAGGCCTCTGCCCCCGCCCGGCCTCCCCGGGGACGGCGCGGTCGGCCGCGCACCGGGGGAGAAGCGCGGTGGGGTCGGGGCAGGCTGGGGGCGGGGAAGCAGGCCCGACTGGGGCGGGGCGCTTAAGCCGTGAGGGGCGCCGCTGCGGTCGCTGCGGAGAGGAGGCCACGTGCAGGGAGCCGCGGCCGGGAGCTGCACAGAAGGCGGGGAGATTTGCAAACTGTTGCTGCCACATGGCTGCTCCATTCGATCCATTCACATTGAAATGAGGCCGGCGCGTGCCTCATCTGCCGCAGGGCGCTGCCACGCGTCAGCCCGACCCGCCGCGTGCCAACTGGGGCAGTGGAGCTGGCAGAGCCTGCCAGCCGTGGGGGCGCAGCTCGGGCTCTGGGCCGGGAGGGGGTAGGCGAAGGGAGTAAAGCTACCCTAGCCACTCCGGCGCCGCACTTTCTCGGACCTTGGCCCTGCAACTGGGAGTGAGCCGGCAGAAAGGACCAGGACGAACGGTTTCAGAGGGGGGCCAGGATCGATGCCGCCGCTCCCCGCAGATGCGCCCGAGCAGCGCTACTCTCCATCTGCCGCTGCTCGCACCTGCCGGTCAATAAATCGATTTTACAATTTAATGCAGCAGCTTCCCGCCTGGGACAGATGCCGCCGCAGAACCACCTCCGCCCTCGCCCCTCCCTTTGAGGGGCGCCAGAGGTTAGGGACTGGATTCCCGCTCAACAGGCGGCGCCCTGCAGGGCCTCGTGCACCTCTCTCGGGAGTCCCTACGAGGAACTGCTGCTGTGGGTTTTTTCCGCGGGCACAGTGGGTTCCCCATAGGACGGGCCTGAGGCTGGCCAAGGAGAGGAAGGCGATGACTTGGCGGTGGCCTTGAGGACTCGCTTGGGGGGTTCGAGGAAGGAACAGGATGCAGGGGCTGAAGATAAAATGTGAGGATCCCTGAGAAGGAAGGGGGGGGCAGGGGTCTGGGCACCGAGGGACACAGTTTGAAGAGTCTGCATGAGGAAGCTGAGCAGAGTGGTGCACTGAGGTAGAATGGGGCCTCCGCTCACCCTCCTGTCAGTCTGCCATGTACGCATGACAGGGCCCTGGCTCCCGCTCCTTGTATCCATGTCATCTTGGGCCTGTAACTTTACAACTCTACACCTCAATTTTCTCATCAGTGCAATGGGGATGATAATAATAGTGATCTGGGAGAGTGGCTGAGGGACTATATCAGATTACCCGTTTGCAGGACCCAATACACAATTTATTTCCTTTCTTCTAGGTGACATGCAGACAGTCAGGGGCCAACTTGGAGTGGAAGGACAATCCCTGACAGCAAATGAGTTCCCAGAAGAAAGGAAAGGGAAAGGAGAGCCAAAGACAAGTGCTCATAAGGGACAAGGCATGAGGAGCAGAGGGTGGGGGAAAGGGAGAGGAAGGGGTGGCAAAGTGAATGGTCTGAGGACCTTTTGTGAGGAGAGGGCATGACAAAGTTCTTGACCCGAGGGATGAGACAGGAATTTTGGGAATGGATTTGGAGATAGGTGAAGGTTTGGACAAACCAACTGCCCATGCCATTGGCCTTCCAGAGATGACCCTCCTGCCAAGGCTAAGTGAAAGTCTCAAATGGGCACCGCTCCTCTGCGGGGTGGTATTTCAGAGCCAGAGCCGTGGTCTGTGGGAGGGAGGAAGAGGCAACTTCTGAATCGCCCTGGTCATTGAGGCTACTGGCAGCTTAGGGAGGTTCAGCCTTCCCCACGTCACCAAGACGGCACGCCAACTGGGCTGGACTGTTCACTGGCTGATGGCTCATGAACTAATGACCCAGATGTGCCAAGAAAAGGATGTGCAAGTGGATGGGACCACTAGGCATGAGTCGGAGCAGTGCCAGGAGGGCCTCCCACGTCCTCTTCTGGAGACCCAGGGCCCGAGGGCCTAGGCTACTCCCATACCGTTTTCTTGGCCTTCTCTGAAGATCCAGTGGAGGTGCTGTCTAGAACTGGTGTAACTGGCATGGACCGGGCCTGGGCCTTCTCCTCAGTAATAACAGCTTTGGCCTGCAGAGACAGTGGGCCTAAGCGAGGAGAAGCTGGGGGGCCTGGAAGGTTCTTTTAACTGTGACTTATGGTGGGTAGAAGCTCCCCTTGGGTCTCTTGGGTGCTGGTCAGGAGGAGGGAAGTAGAGAGGCGGGTCAGGGTGAAGACCTGGCAGCTGCACAGGCTGAGACAGGCCCGGCTACAAAGGCTTATTTGATGGTGACCCAGTAGCTGTCCCAGCTTCATCTGCCAAACCCAGGGGAAGCCTGGAAAGCAAGGGCCAGGAGCCACACAGCGGGTATTTCCAGCCACAAAGAAGGCCGGGGTTTAGGGCAGCCTCTATGACAACTTTCCCAGAGCCCCTGGCTTCCCCTTCCCTAGCTCCTTCCTGTCCCCACCCTCGCCAGTGAGCAGGGAGGCTCAGGGGGAGGGAGAGAAGGCCCAGACCTCTGCATAGAGATCCCCAGACTGGAGTGGAGGCCTTGCCCCAGCCTGCCCTTGCCTTCTGAGCTGGGTCCCTCAGGGCTCAGAGGACTCTGAGAGGAGTCTTACGGGGTGAGAGAACAGAGGATACAGGGGAAAGGTGTCACTGGGAGTCACGGGGCCAAAAGAGAACTTGTGCTGAAGGATGCTGCGGGCAGAGGAGCAGAGGCTTGCCGCCCTCTTGGACCAGCTTCCCTATGGAGAGCACCTTCTTTCCTGGAGAAGCTTCCTTACCTGCTCACCCACTGCCCTGGTCAGGCTAACCCCCGTGGTCCTTCCCATGCCCCTGCCCCAGCAAACAGGTCACGCATCCCTGAAATCTCTCTTCTCTGTGACATTTGCCAGGTGGGAAGCCCTCCCCGGCCCTGCCTTTCCCCTCAGCCCTCACTCTCCTCTTCTGCCTCTGTCCTTCCATGAGTATGCAGGCCCAGCATCGCCCTGACCCCTTAGAGTCCCTGGGTCATCACGTGCCCTCCGCTTCCCCCCACTGAACGATGAGCAACAACTCATCTATCTCCTGGAAGCAACTCTGACCTTTCCTCATTTCCCCACGCAACCTCTGATCTCTGATCCCAGCTGCCACCCAGGCCTTGAAGGAAGCAAGAGATGGGGGATGGGGCCATACCGCTTGCTCTCTCCACCAGCAGGAACCTGGGAGTGGGGCTTACACAAGTTGGCCCTAGTCCTCTGGAGTCTCCCTGAAAGGAAGGGTTAGCCCTGAACCAGGAAGTACTATTTCGAATACTCTCATACCCAGAGAAAGAAACTGGGGAAGGAACTGGGGACAGGTGCCAACTCTGTGAACAGCTGCCTGAGCAGACAGGTCACTGTTCCTTGAAGAAGGCTAAGGAGGAATCTGACTGCCATGGTCAAGTAGGTGATGGGTCTTATGTAGAGGATGGTGACTGGCTGTTTCATTCTCCCACGACAGTCAGAATGAGAGGAAACGGGCTTCAATGGTGGCAGGAAGGATTTAGGTTAGACATATGGGAGAACTTCCTGTGACAGTGTCTACGCTGTGTATCCCAGTTGTTAATCCAGGTTGAACTCTCCCCTGGAGTTGATGAGATTTGCATGCTGATGTTTGCTAATGAATAACTTGCCTTGCCTGTAGCCCAGACAATTCTCCTTGTCTAGACAGTCCATAGGAAGAAGTCCAGAGAAGCGCGGAGGCACCAAGAACTGGGCCCCCAATTAGTCCCAAGGAGTTGAGTCCACTTTGCCTCTCCTGCATTTAGCCCCTCAGGAATCGAGCCCTATGGAGCTGTCAAGCCATATGAACTTTGCAGCAAAGGGGCAGGCTGGATCTAAGGTCTGGAAGCTCAGGGAGCATTCCTGAGCAATAATAAATAGTCAGGATCCCCAGTGCCAGGACTCCAGAAACAGCCTCAGCTAACTGCACATTTAGAAATAGGTAAATTTGAGCCGGGCATGGTGGCACACGCTTGTAATCCCAGTACTCAGGGAGGCGGAGACCAGAGGATCCGGGTTCGCTGCTAGCCTCAGCTACTTAGTGAGGCTCTCCGCAACTTCGTGAGACCCTGTTTCAAAATAAAGGATAAAAAATAGGGCCGGGGGTGTAGCTCAGAGGTAAAAAACACCCCCGGGTTCAATCCCCGGTACCGCCAAAAAAAAAAAAAAAAAGAAATAGGTAAGCTTGAGCTGGGCATGGTGGCACACACCTGTAACCCCAGTACTTGGAGAGGCTAAGACAGGAGGATTGCAGGCTCGAGACCAGCCTCAACAACTTAAGGAGACCCCCAGAAACTGGTGCTATGACTCATGCCTGGCCTGAAATCCCCTGTAAAGGAGGATCACAAGTTCGAAGCCAGCTTGGGCAAGTTAGTGAGACCCTGTCTCTAAATAAAAGATTAAGCAAGCTGTGGTAGTGCTCAGCTGTAATCCCAGTACTTGGGAGGCTGAGACAGGAGGATTGCAGGTTTGAGGCCAGCCTCAGCGATTTAGCAAGACCCTGTTCACTGTTTCAAAGAAAAAAAAAAAAGCTGGGCTTGGTGATGCACTCTTGTAATCTTAGTACTTGGGAGGCTGAGACAGGAGGATCCGGGTTCGTGGCCAGCCTCAGCTACTTAGTGAGGCCCTCCGCAACTTAGTGAGACCCTGTTTCAAAATAAAGAATAAGAAATAGGGCTGGGGGTGTAGCTCGGAGGTAGAATGCCCAGTACCATAAAAAAAAAAGAAAAGAAAAGGCAGGGTGTGGTGGTGCATACTTGTAATCCCAGTACTTGGGAGGCTGAGACAGGAGGACTGCAGGTTTGGAGCCAGCCTCAGAAACTCAGTGAGGCTCTCAGCAACTTAGTGAGACCCTGTTTCCAAATAAAAAATAAAATAGGTCTGGGGGTGTGGCCCAAAGATAGAAGGCCCCTGGGTTCCATCCCCAGGACCACAAAAAAGAAAAAAAAAAAAACGATGGGAGTGTAGCTGGAAGGTAAAATGCCCCTGGGTTCAAAAAAAGGAAGGAAGGAAGGAAGAAAGGGAGGGAGGGAGGGAGGAAGGAAAGGAAAGAAAGAAGGAAGAAAGAGAGACAAGCTCCTTCTTCTTCTCCTTCTTCTTTTTGATACTGGGGATTGAACCCAGGGGTATTCTACCTCCGAGCTACACCCCCAGCCCTTTTTACTTTCTATTTTGAAACAGGGTCTCACTAAATTGCTGAGGGTCTTGCTATGTTGCCAAGGCTGTCCTCGAACTTGCAATCATCCTGTCTCAGCCTCCCTCTGTAATCCCTCTGGGATTACAGGCGTGTGTCACTACACCCTGTGAAATAGACAAGCTTCAACACTTTTGTGCCCATTTGCCCCAGTCTTTTTTTCTTTCTCTCTCTCTCTCTCTCTCTCTCTCTCTCTCACTCTCTCTTTTTTTTCAGTGCTGGGGAACCCAGGGCCTTGCACATGCTAGGAAGGTGCTCTACCATTGCACTTCATCCCCAGCCCCTGCCTGTCTTATGAGTCTTGCTTGGGCTGTGCGAAACCCCCTTTATTCTAGTCATTCTGGCTGCTGAGATTCCTGTGATACCCTGTGGCTGACTTCCTTATGCTGCGTCCCCTCCTTTCATAGGGAGCTTGATCCCTTGCCCCCATTACCACAGTCCTCCAGGTGAAGAGGAAGCTGGGAAGACCTGGGACAAATCCATCAAAACTGCCACCAAGGGCTGGGATGTAGCTCAGTGGTAGAACACATGCTTAGCATGTACTAGGCCCTAGGGTTGATCCCCAACACTACAAAATAAAACAACTCCCCAACACACACACACACACACACACACACACACACACACACACACACAAACAAACCCCAAACTGCCACCAAAAGAAGAGAGGGCAAGCAGTCTGGGGCATGGTGCTGTAGGCCTTATGGTTAGTTTTCCTGGGGCCTGTGTGTGTGTGTGTGTGTGTGTGTGTGTGTGTGTGTGCACGTGTATGCATGTGCATGTACAGGAGTTTAGGTCCAACAGCCACCCAGGTGCAAATGAGGTCTACCATGTGCCTAGTGCTGAGCTTAGGTTATTGGGGCCACAGAGGAACACATCGTTCTGCTCCTGTTGCCTATAGACATAGAGATGAGATTGAGGCACATGAAAAGGAATGGGATGGCTGGGCATGGTGGCAAACACCTGTAATCCCAATACTTGGGAGGCTGAAATAGGAGGATCACAGCTTCAAGACCAAATGCAGCAATTTAGCGAGATCCCCAGAAACTTAGCGAGACTCTGTTTCAAAATAAAAAACAAAAAGGGCTGGGGGTGTGGCTTGGAGGTAGAATGCCCTTGGGTTCAATTGCCAGTACCAAAAAAAAAAAAAAAAGAAAAAAAGAGTGGGATGGTCTGTGGAACCAGGATTCAAAGTGGGACTGTGGCCCATTGGTCAGAGAAGGACTCTGGGAGGAAGGATTGCAATGGGCCTGAAAAAAGAGAAGGACTTAGATAAAGAGAAGGGGGGCGTTCCTGACAGGGGGGCATAGGATCAGAGTGCAAATGAAATAAGTATAACTGGGGCAGAGACTTTCATGCAGAGGACTAGAAGTGAGCTTAGATAGCTAGGTATGGAAATCTACCAGACAGATAAGCTTGGACTTGACTGAGGCAGTAGGGAGCCAGTGGTTTCTTGAGCAGAGGAGGGTGTGCAACCAACATCGGCAGTGGCACACCAGGTAGTCTGGGGCAGGGAGGTGCAGAGAGAAGGCCAGAGGTAGCCAAGAGCCTTTCTGCACGTGTGGCTGGTGGCCAAGTGTGCACTGATGCCCAGGTCTTGTCCCTGAGTTGGCAGCTTCCACGAGTGGATGGCTGGGTACCCGAGAATGCCAGAGGCCACACACTTTCCTTGCTGGCAGCTGCTCCCTCCTTCAACCCTCTACTTTCCAGATAGACCATGAGACCAGCGTCAGACTTCCCTGGCTCTTGTACTGAGAGTGGGAATGGCTTTGGCCATGCCACTCTCCTAGCCAGCCTGCCCCACCTCCTCCTAAGTCTCTCAGAGGCCTGAGGCCCTGCCTGGCAGCCCAGACTTGCCTAGCAGAGGAGAAAGTGTTAAATCTGGCCTGGAACCCAAAAAGGGAGTCCAGAGGTATCTTGGGAAAATGACTTGGGACCCAATATCTAGAAGCTTTTAGATATGAACTCAAGGCGAGCAAGATCTCAAGGGCACTTAGACCAATTCCACACTTTATAACTAAGGGCTTGAATTCCACCAGGACAGAACTCTTATCTCCCCCCAGACTACCCCCATGATCTTTAGATGGTTCTGGTCCTAGGAAATGCATTCTTGGCTAGGGATGTCGCTTAGAGGTAGAGTGCTTGCTTAGCATGGATGAGGCCCCTGGTCCAATCACCAGTAATACACTGTGTGTGTGTGTGTGTGTGTGTGTGTGTGTGTGTGTGTGTGTGTATTGCATTCTCTTGTTCTGAAAGTCCAATCATGGTCAGTGTGGGCTAGCAGTTTGGGAGGACAGTTTGGTCTGGACATTCTTGAGGAGTTTTGGAATGATACCACCAAAGGAAGGGTCCGCTAGCCTCTTGGGGGTCTGGGATGGCCCTGTTGGGTCCCTGGGTCTGCCTGCTGCACCTGCTTGGCGTCAGGGGCGGGGGTGGAGGGGCAGTTTCAGCATGAGAAGTGCTGGTCCCGTCCCAGCTTGGCGGGGGTGGGGCAGCCAGGGCAAGGCCTCCCAGGTCAGCCCTTCTCAGCCTCACAGGGGAGGCCAGGCTCTGGTCAACCAGTCACGGGGACCAGCCCTCCTCAGGCTGAGATCATCGCCCTCTGGCTTCCATGGCAGCCCCCACCCCCCAGCTGAGCTCACTGACCTGGCCAGGCTGGGGGACATTGTTGTCTATGGGGCCCCTCCCCAGGCTCAATGAGCTGTTTGTTGGCATGTCCTGTAAGGGTAAGGGAGGGCGGGCACAGGGAGCCCGCACACAATGGGGATTCCGTCCATTCTGAGGTGGCTGCGGGAACCAGGCTGGCTTTGTCCTGTAGCCCCTCATTCCCACCATTTAGTGGAGCCGGAACTCCAGGCGGAAGGCCCCGTATAAGAACAACAATGTCGTCACCCTGTCTGTGGGGGAGGGCGCTGCAGGTCAGGCCTCCTAGGGACCCAGGGGAACCATAACCTGGGTGTTTACAGCCCAAAGGCCAGTTGGGATAGGTCCTGGGGACCAGACCGTGCCTCGGATGTGAGGGAGACTCCGCCCTCACCCACCCTGCCAGTCCTGCCATGGCCTGCAGCAGCCTGGAAATGGACTCCCTGGTGTCCCCTGCCATGCTCAGCTCCTCCACAAGCTCAGAAGGGCCCTGAGGTGCAGAGGGGACGTGTGCATCCTGTGAGCCCTGTTGGGTGGTGTATAACAGAAGGCCAGGTTAGGTCAGCCTGATCCATAGGCCTCTGTGGGGCTCAGGCCTGTTTCTGGGCCTCTGGCCCTGCCAGCCTGCCCCTTCGGAAGTGGCGCTGGCTGCTCTGACAACAAGTGTTTATTTTCCAGCGGGGGTGGGGGGTGGGGTGGGGACAGGACGTCACAGCATTTCCCTCCTGCCCGGTGCTGCAGTGGTTCTCACAGTCTGGGCACTGGTGACATCACCAGCCTTTCCTCCTCAGCCCTGGCCTCCTCGCCTCCTCCTCCCCACCCTGCACCCTGGCCAGGCCCCATGCTTCTGAAGCTCCTGCTTCCGGCATGGGCACTTGTGAGCGGGCACTCTTGGAGGGTGTGGGAGCAGTGCACTGGAGCAGCCCCTCCCTCCCTTGCTGCCCCTGGCATGCAGGATGAGCCCAGGGAGAGCCCCTCTGTGCTCACCCCCACCACAGTGGTTGTTGTTCCAGCCAGGGCACATTTCCAGTGAGATGCTGGCCCTTTAAGGGTCTTGGGAAGCCAGAACAACAGGAAATCCAAACGGCCTCATTAGGCAGCTCGGAGCTCAGCACAGTAATTAGTGCCCTGAAAACAAAACAAGGAAAAGCAGGTGGTGGTGCCCCCCCATCTCTGCTGCCCCCGGCGTGGCCTGTTAGTACCCACAGCTAGGCAGCTGGGATCGGACCCCCTCCCCCATCGGCCCCTCCATCCAAGCTCCTGAGGCCTGCTCCCCACTGCCCAGGCCAAGGGTCAGCGCCTATGCGCATGGGGACCAGCCTTGTCTCCCTGGGGACACAGAAGCCCCAGAGACCTGCACTGGGGCGTCCCCTTTCCCACAGCCAGGTGGTTGCTTGTCCTTAGCATCTTCCACTTGTTTAGAAAACACTGTGATGGGGCTGGGGGCTGGGTTGGACTCCTCCAGAGGGAAAGGGGAGACCCCTAGTAATCCCAGACCAAGAGAGACAGAAGGTACCCTTAGGGGGGAGAAAGAGCTGACTTGTGGTCCTGCCTCTCAGGCTCTCTGGTTATCCTCCAAATGGGCAGGACCATTTGGGCAGAGGGGGTCGTAACCTACAGGCCCTCCAGACAAACCCCGGGCACTTGCAAGCCCCCTCGAATGCCAAAAGCCTGGTCAGGAGCCAAAAAGAACCTTGATGAGTTCTCCCTCCCCTCCAGTGTTTGCTCCAACTGGAACCTTACCCTGCCCCTGACTCCCAAGACGTTTCTCTTTATCTATACCAGGGAAGAGACATTCTATGCTCCACTTAAACAATATTCATTCAACAAACATTTATGGAGTAGTTGCAATATTCTCTACACATGCTGGTGTGGCGCTGCGGGGAAGTTTTTGGGGAATGCAAATGTCACTACTTTGCGATAGCTCATTATGGTCCTTCCTTTTCTCCTGAGAAGGCCTTTGAGAGCAGGAACTGTGACTCTCTCCATGTGCATACCCCTCACAGACTTAGTAGGTGATCACAGGACCTACCAGTGACTGGTACATGCTTGTGAACAATCAAAATGAACCAGAGGCCAGGTGTGGTGGCACACACTTGTAATCCCAGTACTTGGGAGGCTGAGACAGGAGGATCGCAGGTTTGAAGCCAGCCTCAGCAACTCAGTGAGACTCTTAGCAACTTAGCGAGACCCTGTTTCCAAACAAAAAATAAAATAGGTCTGGGGGTGTAGCCCTGGAGGTAGAAGGCTCATGGTTTCCATCCCCAGTACCACAGAAAATAAATAAATAAAAGAACCATAGCCGGACATGGTGGCATATACCTGTAATCCCAGTACTTGAGAGGCTGAAACAGGAGGATCACAGGTTTGAAGACAACTTCAGCAATGTGAGAGTGAGACTCCCAGCAACCTAATGACACCCTGTTTCAAAACAAAAAATAAGGGCTGGGGGTATAGCTTGGAAGTAGAATTCCTCTGGGTTCAGTCCCCAGTAACACACACACACACACACACACACACACACACACACAAGAGCCGGGTATGGTGGTACACACCTGTAATCCCAGTACTTGAGCTGGGCGTGGTAGCACACACTTGTAATCCCAGTACTTGGGAGGCTAAGACTGGAGGATCCGGGTTCACGGTCAGCCTCAGCTACTTAGTGAGGCCCTCTGCAACTTACTTAGTGAGACCCTGTTTCAAAATAAAGAATAAAAAATAGGTCTGGGGTGCAGCTCGGAGGTAGAATGCCCCTGGGTTCAATCCCCAGTACTGCAAAAAAAAAATAAAATAAAATAAAATAAAATAAATCGATCCCAGTACTTGGAAGGCTGAGACAAGAAGATCATATGTTCAAGAACAGTCTCGGTAACATAGCAAGACTTTCAGCAACCTAATGAGACATTAAAAAAAAAAAAAAAGGCGGGGAGACTGGGGATGTAGCTCAGGGGTAGAATTCCCCGGGCTCAAACCTTGGTACCACACACACACACACACACACAAAAATTGAACCAGAAATCATCTCTGACTTTGAGGAGTTTACCGCCAAAGTCTAGGATTTAGCAAGATACCTCCGCAGCACCTCTCAGCCCTGGATGCTTTGGGAAGTCATAGCCTCTGTGCTCATAACCCTGAGCTCCCTAAGGGCGCTGAGCCTGTGCAGCGCAAGGGCTGAGGGTGTTGTAGGGGAAGGGACCCCAGGTCTTTTGAGAACAAAACTGGCATGACCCTGGAACGCAGTGGGAGCTGCACTGGGCTGGCCTGGGCTGCAGGCCGCGAGGCCGAAGCTGAGCAGGTTGAGTGAGGACTGTGGCTGGCCGATGGCCATGGAATGGGGCTGTAATTAAACTGTGGGCAGGTTTCTGGTCACACTCCTGTTGGCTGAGAACAAAGGCCCCCAGCATCATTGCCCAAGGGGAAGAAGAAGGAGAGGAGGAGGGGGCGGGGGCAACCCAAAACCTGCCATGGGTTTGGTCAGCTGGCCTTCAGGTGGGGCAGGGCACTCTGCAGGCACCTCCAGGGACCACCGGCTAAGGTGGACCCTTCTGAGGGGCTCCAATCTGAAACCGAGGGGCCAGTTCTGACAGTATGGTGGAGGGCACCAGCCAGAAAGTGACAGAAGTTACAAGGTCATGGGGTAAGAGTTCTCAGCCTTGGCCAAATGCAAGAATCCCCTGAGCAGCTCCCTGGAGACTCTGATATAATTGGTCTGAGATGAGGCCTGGGAGACACTGGCATTTTCTAAAAACACCCCAGGTGACCAGTGAGCTGCCTGGCATGAGAGGCAGTGCTTCAGGAGCACAGGGCCGCAGGTAGGGCCACCCTTGGCGCTCAGAGCCCTCGCCCGCCCACTGGACCAGGCAGCTGGAGTGCCTCTGAGGAAAAGAATGATGGCGTCTCCTGGCCCAGGGATGAGGTCTTTGGAGAATCCTCCCTTCCTCCCCCCAAGAACTTCCCCCAGGCCATTCTACCACTAAGCTATACCCCTAGCCCTTTTGATTTTTTTCATTTTGAAACAGAGTCTCTCTAAGTTAGTACACCATGGCCTCAAACCTGTGATCCTCCGGTCTCAGACTCCCAAGTACTGGGATTACAGGCCTGCGCCACCACACCCTGCAGTCCTCCCCTCCTGACCCACTCCCCCCACAATGGAAAGTTACACAGGGAAGCAGCTGTGGGCAGACAGGGCCAGAAACCTGGGGATGGGGTGCCCATTGGGTGCCAGTGGCCTCAGCCAGGCGGCCCCTGGAAGGGACGCCTAGGGCTTGGGGACAGCCCCTGAGAGCACAGGCTGGGGACTGAGGGAAGAGAGGTGGGCTTAGAGCACCTGAGTAAAGGGGCCTGGCCTCCGAGTGGGGACGTGAGCCTGTCCTGAATCATTTCCCGGATGCAGCTCAACAACCCAGACTTCAAGGTTTGGGGGGGGAATCTTTTTTCCAAGTTCCTCGATCTGTCATCCCCCTCCCCCGCCGGCCGGATAGGACCGGACCAGTGTCCTCTCTGGTCCCCTCAGCTTCTCAGCCAGGACCTTCTCCAGTGAGCTCTCCCTGAACATTGTTTCCCGCCTCAGGAAGTCTCTGATGCCCTGCGCTGGATTTTGTTTTCCTTGTTATCGGGACAACTAATATTTTTTCCTGTGCGGAAAAAAAAAGAGATTTTCCCAAGCAGATTACAGCTGTCAGTCAGGGGGGAGGGGGCTGGAGGTTGAGCCCGCCCTTCACCCTCCCCCTCTGCCACCCTCACAGGGCTGAGCTTTTGAATGAAGGAGGAAGCTCTGGCCCCAGCGCCAGCCAGGCAAGCTGGAGCCAGGGGTAACTCTGCCCCGGCCAAAAAGTCAGGCCCCTCTCCACAGCTCCCTGCTAAGATTGTTGCCAATGGGCTAGGCCACAAGTCCAGGGACAGGGAGAGGGTCCTGGGCTAGCCTTCTCTCTAGTGGGGCAGGAAGGACAGGCTACTGCCCCCCCCCCCACCGGCTGTGGGGTGGGGCTCCCTTAGGCCTTGGGGACTGTTTTCTTCCAGATCAGAGTTTTGAACCATCAGATAGTTTTTTTTGTTTGTTGTTTGTTTTTTGGGTTTTTTTTTTTTTTTGGCAGTACCAGGGATTGAACCCAGAGGAATTCTACCCCCAGTCATATTTTACTTTTTTATTTTGAAACAGGGTCTCACTAAGTTGCTGAGGGCCTCGCTAAGTTGCTGAGGGCCTCACTAAGTTGCTGAGGATGTCCTCGAAGCTGCAATCTTCCTCTCAGCCTCCCAAGTACTGGGATTACAAGTGTGCACCACCACACCCAGCTCCATCAGGCAATTCTGCAGGACTGGAGTAACAGAACATGAGGTGGGACACCCTAGGAAGGGTGGAAGCACACAGGAGACCCAGCTCGGACAAGCTGTGTGACCTTGGGCAATTCCCTGTATGCCCCTGTCTCTTGGGCTCCCCATCTCTAACATGGCCATATTGATTCCTGCTTCACTTACCTACGCAGTTATGTTGTGAGGACACAGATAAACTATCTGACACAATGTCAGGCTCTTCTTTTTTTTTTTTTTTTTTTTTTTGGTACTGGGGATTGAACCCAGGGGCATTCTACCTCCGAGCTACACCCCCAGCCCTATTTTTTATTCTTCATTTTGAAACAGGGTTTCACTAAGTTGCGGAGGGCCTCACTAAGTAGCTGAGGCTGGCCACGAACCTGTGATCCTCCGGTCTCAGTCTCCCAAGTACTGGGATTACAAGTGAAAAATAGGGCTGGGGGTATAGCTTGAAGGTAGAATGGCCCTGGGTTCAATCCCCAGTACCACAAAAAAAAAAAAAAGAAGTGATAATGACAGGTATCTTAGTACCTGTGTGTCCTGCAGACCAGAAAGCAGAGGCCATTACTGAACAGGTTTTGTTTGAATGGCACACTCTGGGAGTACATGTGCACACACGTGCATGCACACACAGGCCATGCACTCTTCCTTGATAAACTCCACTGTCTACACTGGGGTACTGCGGGGCTCCAGAGAGTCTGCCTGGACCTCTAGAGTGGGGACCTACAGCGTTACCACCACTGTAGCAGTAGGACCTTGCTTGAGATGACTGTTTCTTTTCAAGTTAACAATAAATAGAAGGGCTTTGGCTGTGTTGTCTGTGGTTTGTAATATATGAAGAAAACTAGTGGCCTCTCATGACTGTGTCCTCCTGCAAGGTGACAGTCTTCTCAAAGAAGGGCTCCCCTACCCTCATCTATCAGAGCTGGGTGCTGCAGTCAGCAGGGCATCTGTCAGGGTGGTGGTGGTGGGAGGTAGACTTTCTATTTAGAATTAATTTTTAGCTAAACAAACGGTCAGATGTGGTGGCACATGCCGATAATCCCAGTACTTGGGAGGCTGAGACAAGAGGATGGCAGGTTTGAGACCAGGGCTCTATAACTCAATGAGACCCTGTTTCAAAATAAAAAATAAAATAGGGCTGAGGGTGTAGCTCAAATGTAGAACATCCCTGGGTTTCATCACCAGTAACCCCTATACACAAATAATATTTGTGTTTTGGCTATAAAGTATAATCTTTGGATAATTTTTATTTTTGTGTGTGGTGCTGGGGATGGAACCCAGAGCCTTGTGTGTTCCACCACTGAACTATATCCCTAGCCTGCATAAATATTCATAATCAAAAAAGTTTGAGCTAGGCGTGGTGGCACATGCTTGTAATCCCAGTACTTGGAAGGCTGAGACCGGAGGATCCAGGTTCGCAGCCAGCCTCAGCTACTTAGTGAGGCCCTCCACAACTTAGAGAGACCCTGTTTCAAAAGAAAGAATAAAATAGGGCTGGAGGTGTAGCTCGGAGGTAGAATGCCTCTGGGTTCAATCCCCAGTACTGCAAAAAAAAAAAAAAAAAGTTTGGAGGGACCAGGCATGGTGCACATGGCTGTATTTCTAGTACTTGGGAGGCTGAGACAGGAAGATTGCAGGTTTGAGGCCAGTGCCATGGTAACTTAGCAAGACCCTGTTTCAAAATAAAAAGGTCTGAGGTTATAGCTTGGAGGTAAAACACCCCCCCATTCAATCCCCAGTACCACAAAAAAGGAAAAATTTGGAGGGGCAGGGGATATAGCTCAGTGGTAGCACACTTGCCTGGTATGGGTGAGGACCTGAGTTTCATCTCCAGCAACAACAACAAAAAAGTTTTTTCCCTGGGTGCAGTGGTTTGTGCCTATAGTCCCAGCCCTCAGGAGGCTGAGGCAGGAGGATTGCTTGAGCCCAGGAGTATAGCCAGCCTAGGTAACAGAGCAAGAACCTATCTCCAAAAAGAAAGGTTTGGGGACACTATCATGGAAAATAGTGAGGAGGCCGTTCCATCCTATCAGGAGCCCCTTTTAGACTGGGTGCTGGGGAGGGGGAAGGGAGTTTTGGAGGGGTTGGTGAGCTCCCAGTGCAGGCTGCGCTGGTCTCCGTGGCCTCCCTTTTCTGTGCCCCCTTTTGGACCTGCTTAAGTCCCAGGTGGCACCATGCTCCTAGCAAGAGAGAGAGAGAGAGAGTGGTCCTGAGGGGCTGGCACACACCCGACACCCAGGCTGGCTGAAATGCAATTTGGCGAGGCTGGGGTCCCTGTAGCTGCCCTGCATTCCGTGTCATCCCCATGAGAAAAGTCCCTGGCGGGAGGCGGCCCTCTGCCGGGAGGCAGTTTCCTCAAGCGGCCAAGGTAAGAAGTGGGGGATTTCCAGCCCAGCCCGCGGGGTGACTTCAGTACTGGGGGCTCCTCTCCTTTCTCATGTAAGGGTAAGGACAGAAACTCCAGTTAGGCTTGGTTATGGGCAAGGAGTGTGGGGATAGCAGTCAGCTAGGCCCTCAAGCCTCCAGCTGCTACTCCCCGCTCTGGAGGGAACCCCAGGGCTGCACCTAGGACCCACAGGGACCCAGCCCTGGAAGACCCAAATAGGCTAGGGGATGGGGGTCTGGAATTTCAGAGCCATACTTACTCATGGGCCTGTGGGGAATGAGTCAAATTAATGAATGCCCCTGCCTCGCCCCAGGTTCTGCCCCAGGGCTGCTGTCTGGGCCTGGTGATTTAGAGGAACTGCAGGTCTAAATCTCTACCCACAGCTGGGCATGGTGGCACGCGCTTGTAATCCCAGTACTTGGGAGGCTGAGACAGGAAGATCTCAGGTTCGCAGCCAGCCTCAGCAACTTAGTGAGGCCCTATGGAATTTAGTGAGACCCTGTTTCAAAATAAAAGAATAAAATAGGGCTGGGGGTATGGCTCAGAGGTAGAATGCCCCTCGGTTCTATCCCCAGTACCACAAAAATAAATTTTAAATAAATAAATAGCCGGGTGTGGTGGCGCACACTTGTAATCCCAGTACTTGGGAGGCAGAGACCGGAGGATCCGGGTTCTCGGCCAGCCTCAGCTACTTAGTGAGGCCCTCCGCAACTTTGTGAGACCCGGTTTCAAAATAAAGTATAAAAAATAGGGCTGAGGGTGTAGCTCGGAGGTAGAACACCCCTGGGTTCAATCCCCGGTACCGCAAAAAAAAAAAAAGATAAATAAATAAACAATAAAAAAAACAAATCTCCACCCACAAAGCTCCCCTAATTGGTCAGGCTTCATAGCATACCCCTGTAATCCCAGTACTTGGGAGGCTGAGAAAGGAGGATCACAAGTTTGAGGTCAGCCTGGGCAACTTAGCGAGACCCTCAGCAACTTAGCAAGACCCTGTTTCAAAATAAAAAATAAAAAGTGCCTGGGGTGTAGCTCAGTGGTAGAATGCCCCTGGATTCAATCCCCAGTGCCATAAATAAATAAATATTTTTAAAATTGGCCATAGTTCTAAGGCCACTGGAGAGTCAAAGGAGCTGGCAATGGTGGCCCATCAGGAGCTGGGAGCCGGGAGCCTCACATCACCACTGACCATCTTGCCCTGAAAGCTCGACCTGCAGGAAAGAGAAGCCATACTCTAACAGCATTCCCTGAGCTCAGACAGGCTGGGAGGTGGTGCAATCCCAGAGGATGAGGGAGGAAGTCATAATGACCTGGTGCTGGTGGCACACATGTCCCAGCTCCAATGTCAGCCCACTCAGGCTCAGGTATGGGTTTAGGAAACAGCTAGAATCTCCCTGTACCCTCGTGCAGTCTCCTGTGCCTCAGGCAATTGAATCTTATTTTATTGCCTGGCATGTATGTTCGTGGACACGTGCGTATGTGCGTATGTGCTCCGTGCACGTGTATATAGGCTTGTGTGATTGAGGCACGCCAGATAGAGGAATAGGCAGGGACTTGTGCAAGGGCTCCGAGTAGAAGAGGATCTGAGATGTGAAATAATAAATCTAGCCACGGTCACGGTAGGCTAACAATGTGCCAAGCCCAAGGCTTGCCAACCAGCCCTCTGAAGAAGGTATTACTGTCTTCATTTTACAAATCAATAAACAGAATGAAGCTCAGAGAAGCTAAATGCCCAGTCTGAGGTCACATGGAGCGCATATCCAGGTGAGGATTTGCACTCAGGTCAACCCAAGGCCAAGCCAGAGATTTTTCCACCAGGCTCTCTTGGTGTGGTTCTCCTCAGTTACACTCCATCTGCTCCTTGTCTCTGAGGCCCTGGCTGCCCTGAGAGACAGGGCCTGAGGTGACAAGCCCCCCCTTGTCCCTCTCCCCTCCCCACCAGTCCAGGTGGCTAAGCAGAGCCTGCTCAAGGCTTTGTGGTGCCCAGGAGGAGCTGTGCATAGACCTTCACCTACCAGGCCAACCCCAGTTCAGAGAGGGTCAGGCTGGCCTTTGGCAGGATCAGCTAGGACTGAGCTGGGGCAGCTGTTTACAGTAAACAGAAAGCTCAGGAGGAAGGAAGAAGGGGAGGGGCTGGGGTCGTCATGGAGACAGGGACAGAGCAGAAGGGCCTCAGCCCAGATCCACAGGCCTGGGACTGCATCCTTGCCCCTCTAGAGCCTGCTGAGGCCCAGAGAAGGTCTGGGCAGGGCAAGCCTAGCCAGAGAGGTAGAGCAGACAGGCCCACCAAGAACACGCTCCACCTTATCCTGCTTTCCACTTATTATTAACAATAACAACAACTGTTTATTGAGCTTTTACAGCATGTTTGGCGCTAGGCCCTTGCGAATATGTTTTCTTATTTAACCAGGTGGTAGGTACAATAATAGCCTCTAATTTATAGATGAGGAAATTGAGGTTCAGAAAGATTAAGCAGTTTGTCAAGGTCTCACAGGTTGTAAATGACAGAGCAGAAATTTTGGATCAAAAACTCTTTTCTGCTGGGCGTGGTGGTGCACACTTGTAATCCCAGTACTTGGGAGGCTGAGACTGGAGGATCCGGGTTTGCGGCCAGCCTCAGCTACTTAGTGAGGCCTCTGCAACTTAGTGAGCCCCTATTTCAAAATAAAGAATAAAAAATAGGACTGGGGGTGTAGCTCGGAGGTAGAATGCCCCTGAGTTCAATCCCCAGTACTACACACACACACACACACAAAAAAAAAAACCTCTTTTCTACCCAGGCAGGCAGGAGATGATGTAGCTAGTGAGCCCTTCAATGAATAGGGAAATCGAATCCCTTAGGTGACAAGGGAACTTTCCCAAGTTTCTGGCATTAAAGAGATTGCTGGGAAGCTGGGTATGATGGCACACTCCTGTAATCCCAATACTCAGGAGGCTGAGACAGAAGGATTGCAGGTTCAAGGCCAGCAATTTAGCAAGATCCTGTTTCAGCTACTTAGTGAGGCCTCTGCAACTTAGTGAGACCCTGTTTCAAAATAAAGAATAAAAAATAGGGCTGGGGGTGGAGCTCGGAGGTAGAATGCCCCTGGGTTCAATCCCCGGTACCACAAAAATAAATAAATAAATAAAAAAAAAAATAAAATAAAATAAAAAGGGCTGGGGGTGTATCTCAGAGGTAGAATGCCCCTTGGTTCAATCTTCAGTACTGCTACTGCTACTACTACTACTACTACTACTACTACTAATAATATAAAGAAATTGCTGGGAGCTGGGCACAATGGCACGTGCCTATGTTCCCAGTACTTGGGAGGCTGAGACAGGAGGATCCCAGGTTCCAGACCAGCTACAGTAATTTAGCGAGGCCCTCAGAAACTTAGCCAGACCCTGTTTCAAAATAAAAACAAAAAGGGCTGGGGGTGCCGCTCAGAGGCAGAATGCCCTTGGGTTCAGTGCTCAGACCCCCCCACACACACACACACACAAAGATGCTGAGGACAGAACCTATGTATTCTAGCCCTAACCACTAGACCACACGGCCTCTCCCCGGTTTAAGCTGGGAAGGTCCAAAGAGAAACTCCCTTTCCAGCCCCAGCCCGGAGCCTAGGCTCTTCCCCCGCTAACACGCCTGGCCCTGTGGAGGCCGCGAGGGCCCAGGGTGCGGTGGGGGATGCTGGGGGGTTTCTGCCCACACATATGGTTTCCAGATTCCAGGGGATGAAAAGGAGGCCCTGAGGGGCGGAAATGGGGGATGTATGATGACAAATTTAGACTGATTGCTTAAAAAAAAAAGCCAAGAAACCCTAAAAAATAAAAGCAAAAATTCCACTAGAAAACCAAAGGGAATTATTTGATTGTGAAACTGAGTGCCGTAAGGCGCAGCACGGTTTAATGTGGAACCGTATCAAGGGACTTTGGCTGTTCAGAGGATGCGGGGAGGGAAGGAGGCTCTGCCTACTGTTCCTGCCTTGCCTTTTGGGGTTTGGGACAGGGTTGGAGCTGCGCAGGACACCAGCCACATCCCTAGTATCCGGCTGGCTGCACCACTGCGGATGGATCCTTACCGGCATGTGTGGAGCTGCCCCAGTGGAGGCTCTGGCCTGTCCTGGGTGTCCTAGGCAAGGAGGGGTTTGGGTGTCTCTGAGTTCCAGCCTTTAAGGAAATGACCAGGAACAGAAGATAAAAGAGAGGACATCTGCCTGGAATTCAGCCTGCAGCAGACCGAGGGGCTCAAAGGTCAAGGGGGGACAAGGGGACTTCCTGAGGCTCTCAGGGGAGTGCCAGCCAGCCAGGCTGTTGTGTAAGCGATGGGCTGGACCATGAGGGGCAGACTGGCAGAGGGGCCAAGCCTGTGAGTGGCCAGGGCGAGGCCCCCAGCCCCCCAGCCCCCTCTGCCCGTCTCATCCTGTTGAGCTGGAGTTGCATCTTCTCTCCTCCAGGAAACCAGGACCCTGACCCCCAAGAGAGCACTGCTGTCCCACCTCAGTGGCCACATTGTTTGGCTGAGGGCTTCCTCATTCTCATCCTGAGCCTCTCTTCCCTAGAGCCATCATTTTGCAAGAAAACCTTCTCAAGTAAGCCTTTTTTTTTTTTTTCCCTAATCCCACTCTGAGTCCTGAAGAGATGGGACAGGTTTGTGAGGCTAGAGCCATCATGGGACTCACAAAGTCCCTGGCCTAGAGGGCCACAGCATGGGGTAAAGGGGAAGAGAAGCAAGCAGCCAGGGACTGCTCCACGCCAGGCGCTGGCTGACTTTCCAGAGTGCCGCACTGCGCCGAGTGAGGCTTCACCAGCCGCTCAAGGTCTGTTATATTTATTCTCATTTTACAGAGGAAGAAATTGAGGGATTAGGGTTGGTAAAAGGCAGGGCAGAGACTGGCATTTGCTCTTTCCAGATCACCTCCCTGTCCCTCAGCTCAACCCCTTTGGCTGGAGATGGCAAACAAGCAGGGTGAAGGGCCTGGGACACTGTCTCGCCCTCAACAGTCAGGGGTCACTGTCAACCCGTGCAGAATCTCATGGAGAAAAGACAGAGTCCTGGATGAAGACTCCTGTTGGCCACCAACTTCTTTTTTTTTTTTTTTTTTTTTGCGGTACTGGGGATTGAACCCAGGGGCATTCTACCTCCGAGCTACATCCCCAGCCCTATTTTTTATACTGTATTTTGAAACCGGGTGTCATGAAGTTGCGGGGGGCCTCACTAAGTAGCTGAGGCGGGCCGCGAACCCGGATCCTCGGGTCTCCGCCTCCCAAGTACTGGGATTACAAGCGTGCGCCACCACGCCCGGCTCTGGCCACCAACTTCTGTTAGTGTCAGCATCTGTAAAATCAGGAGGTGGAAGCAGCAGCTCAGTGGCTTCTCACTGGGTTCCTGGGCATCCTAGCATCCCATGGGAATCGGGATGAAGGAGGAAAGGACAGGCTAAACAAACAGGGGTGTGGGCCCCCCAGCCCAGCTTCCACCAGAGATGCTCGGCATATAAATTTCAGGTATGGGACATTCATCAAAGTTTTTATTGGAACAAGGGTTCCGCAGCACTCCATGGTCTCTATCTGAGGTCTCTGGCACTCTGGCCAGGAGCAGTTCAGGTCCTGAGCTGGGGAAAGAAGCCAGAGGGTCTGGTGAGGGAAGTGAGAGGGACAGTGTCTGGGTTTCTAGCCCTGTGGGGAAGCCAGGGAAGAAGCAGGTCGAGAGTTAGAGCCCTGAGCTGGGCCATGGCAGGGGGCAGGGTGAGCGGCAGAGATATACGGCACCTGTCTCTGCACCTGGGAAACACAAACAGACCTTTGGCCGCAGCCGCCTGGGAACCATGAGCAGCACCTACTTTCCTGGGGGTCAGACCAGTACCCTTTTCCCTTTTTCTGCCCTGACTTTTTCTCAGTGGACATCGGTTGCTGGTTGCCAACCTCGGGCCACACACCTCCAGTGACCTCATGGTGCGGCTCTTGATGCTCCACTCAAGGACTGAGTGGAGGCGAGAGCTGAGCAAAGGCAAAGAGAGAGGGAAGCACCCACTCCCGGGCTGGCAGAGAGTGGGCCAATCTCCTTGAAGGGAAAACCCTACTTTGTTCCCCTTTTATTGACCATCCTAGACCAAAGCTTGTCCCTCTGCCTCAGCTTCTCCCTTTGGAATCTGGGCCTTCTCCTGACGGCTTGAGCATGCATAGCTCCCTGAATATCATCATCTCCATGCTCCAGGTAGAGGAGAAAGCTAAGGACTCCAGCTGCCCAAGCACTAGAACTATCCATCCTCCTATATCCCACTCCACATCCCACCCTGCCCCCACCAAGGACTGCCTCTGACCACCATTCACCCTCAACCTGCTGCAGGACCCAGCCTTGCCCCACATAAGCAAAGCTGCCAGCAGGGTCCTTTGTGGTGCTGCTCCCGTGTGGCACTGCCTAGGGGCCCCACCATGGGGCAACAGATGGACCTATGGTCTCTACAGAACAATGGTGGGGGAGGGGCCCTGGCATCAACCGCCCCAAACAGGAAGCGCTGCATGAGCTTCAAAGGACTGGCAGGGCCAAGGGCCTGAGTGGTGGAGCCAGTGCCAGGACTGGCGGCTGCCTGAGGAGAGCTGCCTGCCAGGCTGGCGGTGGGAGCAGGGCTGCAGTGGCCAGGGCGGCTGGGCTTGGGCAAAGGATGCCTTGCACCCTCAGGACAGCAGCCTCTGGCCTGCGGCAGGCTGAGAAAGGGCCTTGGATGCTGGGCTGTTTCCCAGTTAAGCTGCCACTCGCCAGTGGGGCTGCAGGTTCTCTCCCAGGCCACGGTCGGTGCGGCCCTCCAGCCAGCAATCTTGAGGGGCAGGGCTGGCACCAAGCCTGCGGCCCACTCCCTACCTCCTGCTCCCAGCTGCTCTGCTCAGAGTCTTTTTCCTCTCCACTTCCTGTTCACACAGGGGGGGGCGGGAAGTGGAGGGAGGAAGTTGGGGGGAGGCGTGTAGGGGGGACCCATTGAATAAAAGGAATTAACCGTTTCCCTCCTCTGACCTCTGGGAATTTCCGCCTGTGAAAGTGTCTCGAAGAATCGGTAGAGCTGGGGGAGTGGAGAGGTGTGCCCCCTCTAGGCCTCCTCCCCCCACCGGGTGGTAGTGGGGCCAGATAACTCCCTCTGGGCCCCTAACCTTTTGTTTCCCTGGCGCCAGGGGGGCAGCGTCAAGGGCAGCCTGGAGACTGGTGGCCTCGGAGCCCCCTCCCAACCAATGGAGTCGGTGCCAGGCTCTGGCCTGCCACCACGGCCTTGGGGGAGGGGCAGGAACCCGAGAATCGGTGGCCCCAGGAGGAATGAGCTCACACCCAGACTGGCCAGGCTGGGCTCCGCGCCCTCAGTGTCAGGGCTGGTGCCCTTGGCTAGTTCGCCTCGGGGGCAGGAGGAGGGAACCGGCCGGCGGGGTCTGGGACTCCGGGCGGGCACACCCTCCCTCGGCCACTCCCCCGAGCTGCGGGTTCGGGATGCCAGTAGACAGCGCCCCCTAGCGCCCGCGGACGCCTGGGAAGAGCGGCCCCCAGGGCCCTCTCAAGGGCGGGCCTCAGGAAGCACCTGCTCCCCAGGACCAGTGGCCGCCCTGTGTCTGCCCCAGGTGGTTTCCTTGTTTACAGGCCTCCTGCCCTGGTCCCAGCGTCACCGCCTGTGGCCACTCCTCCTATTTCCACTGACCGCTCCAGAAGCAGCTCATTCATCTTGGCCCCTGCCCACACAGCTGCTCTCCCCCCACCCACTCCTGACCCTCCCCCAGGCTTAGGGCCAAAGCCCTGAGGGCCTTCTCTCTGCTCTCCATTTCAGCCTTGCTAGGTTTCCAGGGATCTAAAGCTGTGGCTTCCCGTTGCCCTGACTCACCGGAACCCCATTTTGTCAGTGCCAGGGAAGCCTGGGGCCTTTTCCCAGGAAAGAGGAAAAAGCCCAGGACCAGATGGACAGGCTTAAGAGAAGATAGAAGGGGCAGGGACATCCCAGGCTGCTGCAGCTAGCCCTCTGGGAGCAGGGAGCAATAGGGCAGTGTTTCATGTCTTAGGCACCCATTATGTCCCAAGCTGTTGAAGTAAGCAAGTCACCAGGCCAGTGGCCGACCAAGGTTTTATACTCAATATTCACTTATGGTGGAGGAAAGAGACCCCACTGAGCCCTCCTGTGGTTATATCTGGTGTGAGGGAGCCTTGGGCTACACGGGGAGAGGAAGGGAGCAGGGGAACCTCCAGACCTTCCTCCATTTGCTCCCACTCTTGCTTCTGGGGGGAGGCAGGGGGCCAGGGAGCCAGATGGGAAGCTTCCAGCCCTTTCAGATGGCAGAGGCCATGAAGAGATCCTGTTGTCCTAGTGGTTAAGGACTTTATCAGGGCTAGATTCAACCAGGACTGCAGAAGATAAAACTCCTGGGAGAGGATTAGGCTGGAGGAGAGTAGGGGACATTTCCCAGTCAGGGGAGCTTGACCCCAAATGATTGCAGGGATATTCTTTATACTGTCTCAATCCGGGCCAGCTGACAGATCACGCCCATTGAGCTCAGCAGTGCACTGTGAACACCTATCCACAGGGCAAAGGGTGTTCCGCTGTTGTCTCCAGAAGGCCCCACTCTGGGATTCCCTAGGACTTAGCCTCCAGCCCCAACTAAGGAGCAAGGTGAGGAGAAAACAAACCAGCCAAATGCCATAGCGATGGCAAAGCCGGGCAGAAGCAAGGAAGACAGGGATCCAAGCTGGCAGAGACACAGCAAATCTAGCATGCATAGGGCTACTGGAGGGAAGAACGAGGGGCTCGGAATCATGTTTAGGCAGTGGGGACTTCCAGAAAAGTCTTGGAATAACGAGCGAGGAAATAGCTGAGGAAGAGTGACTTGAGAAATCAGTGCTCCAAGTTGCCCGACTTAGATGGATTCTGTGGCCGGCAGCACCACCTGCTGGCCAGAGGGAAGAACAGCCCCTCCTCTGTGACAGGAGAGTGGGCTACAATCCCCAACTGATTTTTAAGAATACAGAGGGCCGGCTGGCGAGGTGGCCCACGCTTGTAATCCCAGCACTTGGGAGGCGGAGACTGGAGGATTCGGGATAGCGGCCAGCCTCAGCTACTTAGTGAGGCCCTCCACAACTTCGTGAGACCCGGTTTCAAAATAAAGGATAAAAAATAGGGCCGGGGGTGTAGCGCGGAGGTAGAAGCCCCTGGGTTCAATCCCCAGTAGCACACACACAAAATATAGAGAGCCTGGTGTGGTGGCGCACGCTTGTAATCCTAGTACTTGGGAGGCTGAGACAGGTGGATCACAGGTTCAGGGCCAGCCTCAGCTACTTAATGAGGTCCTTCACAACTTAGTGAGACCCTGTTTCAAAATCAAGAATAAAAAATAGGGCTGAGGGTGTAGCTTGGAGGTAGAATGCCCCCGAGTTCAATCCCTAGTACCACCAAAAAAAAAAAAAAAGAAAAAGAAAAAAAAAATAGAGGAGAGGGACAAAGAAGCATGCAAAATCTGGCAAGATCTTCCTGCTCATCTTTAGGCGAAGGACCAGGAGCCAAGGCTCAAAAGCCTGCAGGGCTCTGGCAACCTCCTTGTGGCACCAAGCCCCTCCTGAAGCTCACTCACTCCTGGCTCAGCCCAGTATCAACCCAAAGTCATCAGCTCTGGACCTACCAGTGCAGTGCAGTTTAATGTCTCTACCCACCACCCTCTCCCACTGTCCTCCATGAGGTCTGCAGCCCCAGGGCACGCTTCCCACCGGAGCCCCTGAGTGTGCACAAGAGCCCTTGGAGAGCACCACCATTAGTGCCAGCTTCCCCACAAGTGTCCAAGACTGGGAGGGCTGCTTTCCACTTGTGGGACACCTGGGCAGACTTCCCCTGAGGGGATGAGCTGGAGGTGCAGGAGCCACAGAATGAAGAAGGAGGAAGGGTACTCTCAATCCAGAAGGAGCTGTCAGATACAGGGAGTGGGGGCGGGACAGGGTTGTGAAGTCTCCAGGCTGAAGGCCGGGGTAACAGCAGTTCTAAGGCAGATCTGAAGCACAGCAGGCAGCTGGCAGAATGCACTCGCCTTTGACACCTCTGGGCTATAGCTCTAATTCCATTCCCCAACACAACCACGAGATGACTGCACAGAGCAGGGTGTGGCCTTCCCAGGAGCAGCTGTTCCCATGCCTGCCCACCCACCATAGGACGCTCTCCTACAGCCAGCTGAGGTGCTCCTCCTCGTAGCGCTGGGGGTCGATGAAGGGCCGGTCAATAGAGCGGATCATCAGCTCCCCACAGTACACACACTCAGCAGCCACCAGTTCATCTAGGTCTGCCTTGAGCTGCTCTCGGCTGGGCCCCCCAGCAGTGGCCCCACCCTCAGCCTCCTTGGCCCGGGCAGACCCCTTGGCTGGGGGTGGCGCAGCCCCGAGCTTTCGCTGCAGCTCCTCAAGCCGGGCCTGCTTGTAGGCAGGCAGGCCAGGCCGCACAGCCTGCAGCAGGCAGTCAGCATGGAACATGTGGCCACAGAGGAAGAGGTAAAAAGGGCGATTGAGCAGGGGGAAATCACAGGTGGCGCATTTGTCCTGGGGCTCCACGGTGCCATAGCGGCCCCGCAGCTCCTGCAAGTCTCGCCGGATGCGCTGGGCGCTAGCTGTGGCCTCTTCCATCTCCCGCTGCAGCTCCTGGATGTGGTGGTTGTAGGCCTTAAGCGAGCTGCAGATTGCCTCCTTGAAGTGGTCAATGGTGACAAAATCAGGAAAGAAGGGGAGCACATCCTCAATCTTGAGCAAGGGACAGCTTGCCAGGCAGGCCATGGCCGTCTGTACGTCTTCCTCCTCCTGTACCACATGCCGAGCGATCTTCAGCCACAGTTTCTTGCGTAGTTCCTCATCCTCCTCGGGCAAGTCTGCGCACTCCTTGGCCAGGTCCACGTCCACCTGTGGGGAACATGGGTGTTAGGGCCAAGCCCTCACCCAACCGAGGACAGAGACCACGGGAGAGACAGGTGTCCAGGGAGAAGCCGGGCCAAAGGAGTTCATAGGCAGGGTTCCCAGCACTTGGCAGTAAGGGGGCCATGACAGGAATCTGTCAGTAATGGGCCTATCCCTCTTGCTACGGAAAAGCTATTTATGGTGGTAGGGCTCCAATTTTAGTAAATGTATTTATTAATTTATTTATTTTTGCAGTACTGGGATTGAACCCAGGGACATTCTACCTCTGAGCTACACCCCCAAGTCTATTTTATTCTTTATTTTGAAACAGGGTCTCATTAAGTTGCGGAAGGCCTCACAAGTTGCTGAGGCTGGCTGCGAACCTGTGATCCTCCTGCCTCAGCCTCCCAAGTACTGGGATTATAAGTGTGCACCACCACGCCCAGCTCAAATTTAGTAAATTTAAAAGTCATGTAGAGCTGGGTGTGGTGGCGCACACTTGTAATCCCAGTACTTGGGAGGCTAAGATGGAAGGATCGCAGGTTCACAGCCAGCCTCAGCAACTTAGCAAGACCCTGTTTAAACAATAAAAATAGGTCTAGGGGTATAGCCCAGAGGTAGAAGGCCCCTGGGTTCCATCCCCGGTAAAACACACACACACACACATACACACACACACACACACACACACACACACACACACAAAATAACCACCTGGGAGTCAGGCATGGTGGCACATGCCTGTAATCCCAGTACTTGGGAGGATGAGGTTTACAGGTTTGCAGCCATCCTCAGTGACTTAGTGAGACCTTGTTTCAAAATAAAAAATATAACTTTCCTGCTTAGAATGGCAATAAAAGCTGTGGGCAAGTGGCCAGCGGGCCCTCATCTCTGAATGCAGTCCCCTGGCCTGCCCCTTTGAATCTGAAAAAAAAAAAAAAAAAAAAAGCCAGGTATAGTGCTGCATGCTTGTAATCGCAGTACTTCAGAGGCTGAGACAGGAGGATTGCAGGTTCATGGTCAGTCTCAGCAACTTAGTGAGGCCTTCTGCAACTTAGTGAGACCTGTTTCCAAATAAAAAATAAAACAGGGCTGGGGGTGTAGCTCAGAGGCAGAATGCCCCTGGGTTCAATCCCTAGCACCACACACACACACACACACACACACACACACACACACACACAATCACTTGGGGAACATATTAAGATCACTGATTTTTTTTTTTTTGCAGTACCGGGGATTGAACCCAGGGGCATTCTACCTCCGGGCTACACCCCCA
>PVJS01011801.1:0-45035 GCA_004027185.1 Glis glis
AGGGCCGGGGGTGTAGCACGGAGGTAGAACGCCCCTGCGTTCAATCCCCGGTACCGCAAAAAAAAAAAAAAGGTTTCCCAAATTAGAGCTCTTACTAACAGAAAAAAAATTTAGTTCTGCTGCAGAGAAGCGTGAACCTGTGAATATAAGATCCATATTCAATGTAACTGGTGAAAACCCACCCATGAGAAATTCTGCATGAAAGTTTTCATAATCAGAGGATTCCCATGGACCATAGGAAAACTCAGACTTGGTGTAATTTTGAATGTCTCTTTATATATTGAAAGTTTTATTGTTTGCCCCCAAACGATCCTCATATCTTCATCCACCTCAATATGTTCATCTTTTGGGTCGATGTGGAAGGATAAGAACAGAAGTAGCTCAGTCTGAACAGGAGATCCCCAGTACTTCCAAACATTCTGAACTTAAAATCCCAAATGGTGAGAAGAAATAAAATTGGATGAATCAAAGCATATCTCTACTGACCAAAATAAATGGTCAAATATTTTATTTGTTGAGGTTTTTCTTAAATCTTCCTACAGAGTCAGACCATTCACTGAAGATGCTATTCTTCAATCATCTCTACTTCGCACTGGGCTTCAGTAATAAGAGAGGAGAAGCCAGGCGTGGTGGCACACACCTGTAGGCCCAGTACTTGGGAGGCTGAGACAGGAAGATCACAGGTTTGAGGCCAGCCTCAGCAACTTAGTGGGGCCCTCGGCAACATAGCGAAACCCTGTCTCGAAATAAGAAATTAAAAAATAGGGCGATGGGTAGAGTGTAGAGGTAGAATGCACCTGGTTCCATCCCCAGTGCCACAAAAATTAATAATTATAATAAAAAATAAGAGAGGAGAGATGAAAATCAGGGCTCAAGGTGCAGGCAGAGTTCTCTTAAGTGATTATCTTTACACAATATTTATTTATTTATTTATTTATTTATTTATTTATTTATTGTACTAGATATTGAACCCAGGGGCTTTCTACCTCCAAGCTACACACCCAGCCCTATTTTTTTTAATTCTTGATTTTGAAACAGGGTCTCATTAAGTTGCAGAGGGTCTCACTATGTAGCTGAGGCTGGCCGCGAACCCGGATCCTCCGGTCTCAGCCTCCCAAGTACTGGATTACAAGCGTGTGCCACCACGCCTTGCTATCTTTACACAATTTTTAAAAAATCAGATCAAATCTGATCATTCTTATTGGCCAGCAAGGTGCAGTGAATGCATTTAGTCAGACTCAGCCTTTTAGACAAAGGAGCCCACCATGATGATTCTGCCTCCATAGCTCAGGCTATCATTGGTTCATTGGTGTTGCTTTTTTTGTTGAATCACCTAAAGTTAGCCCATCCCATGTATCCATACATCTATAAAATCTCAGCCCACTTCTAGAGGGCTCTGATGAGAAGTTCCTGCTCAGAGTGGAAGCCAGGGCAGGGAGAACAAGGCTAACGGGTGCCGAAAGTGACCACCCTCAGGAAATGCAGGTGTGAATGTGAGAGTGACAGACTTCCTAGTGGGGAAAGCGGCATTTCCAGCTACCGCAGCAGCCTCTAAAATGACAGACCATCACCTTTGTGATCATCTCAAACCCTGAAAAGGAGGCAAACCAAGCTGGGGTTTGCCCATGGGCCACAGACCCAGAACCGCAGCCAGTGTCAACAGAAGCCTGGTGGCTGCAATGGCCACAGGCATGAGCAGGGATAAGTACATCCACTGTCTCACAAGTACCCAATACCACAGGCCTAATGCCCAATCCCCCAAACCTGTCTGGTTTTGACTGAACCTTGAAATAATGGATTTAACAGATCATAAATCATCTTCCTCAAACTGGAGGTGGCACAGGGCAATTCCTAGATGAACCTGTCAGTAGAGAACACTTTGGTGCCTTTCAGCAAAAGATACAGACAGAAATACATGATCCCAAGAAAACTTGTTGGCCCCATTTTTGGGTGCATTGCATTGCATTGTATTTGTACATGCATGCCCATCCTTCCAATTTTTTCAAGGAGATTCTCAAAATAAGAACAATGTCATAAATATCACCATGCCTGTGGTAGAGCCTGATGCATACTAGAAACCCAACATATGCTTATTGAAGGGGTGGATGAATGAATGTTCAACTTTATAGCGGTGATGGAAAGATGTCCTGTCTTGACATTAAATACTACACATTACTTTCCTTTAAAGATACAGAGAACTTCTACTCCAAATAATAGACATAATACAGACTTATTAAAGCCTAAAATCCATATTTGGTACCAGGCATATTGATAGTAATGAAAAATGCAAAAGAAACACAAAGATAAACACTCCTTTCCAAGATATACCATCCATGAAAAAAATATCGCTCCATCTTACAAGAATAAACATTTCAGCTGCTCCTATATGGCTTTCTGCTTGAAGAAGCGTATAACAAATGATCTGAGGTTAAGCAAGGTCCCCAAAGCTCTTAGCAATACAAGCCTCAATAGAGTCTTGATCAGCTTTATAAGAGAGAAACAGTAGATCTCTCCTACTTTCCATGCAAATTCATTTCTAGAGAGTCAGAGCCTTCTGAATATAGTGAACACTGATACCAGAGGAAACATAACAAGGTGACAAGAATAAAGCATAAAAAGGACCCTAAGGGTATGAACCCAAAGGAAAAAAATCATACAATAGGAAGAATGTGTTGCTTTCATTTCAGAGAATGTAAAATAGTTTCAGGGTAAATTTTTCTTAAAACCAACATTAAAAATAAAGAATCCTGTAGAATGAATAAACAATTTGGAGATTTAGATTTTATAGTTAAGAAAGTTCAGGAATGCTAGCCAAGTAAAGATAAGAGACTGCCAAGGAAAAGTAATATCCAATAATAGCAGAGGAAAAAAAATGAAACAGGTACAGGATTTTACTGTGCCTGTCCATACTGAGAGTTTTGTAGAACTTTATAAAGCACGTTGGAGGAAATTTAACTTTTGTTTTCTTAATTATATAATTTTGGAGAGCCAGTTACTGTCAGCAGTATCTGAAGGCATTACATTAGAAAAGTCTGTAATAGAAATTTCAAAGGAAAGTTTTTAAATAGCTGGTGAGTTTGGCCCTGGATACATAAAGAAAAGATCATTTCAGCTTCAAATCTGATATATTTATCAAACTATAATGATATCAACTGTGTGTATGACAGATAATATGAACCAATTACATTAAATGATATATTCACATTTCTATGCTTGTTGACCTTTTCTGAGTATTTGGGGGGGAAATGTCATATGTATAATTCTCAATAACTCTGATGTCCCCACTTAATTTTTTTTTTTTTTTGCAGTACTGGGGATTGAACGCAGCAGCGTTCTACCTCCACGCTACGCCCCCGGCCCTATTTTTTATACTTTATTTTGAAACCGGGTCTCACGAAGTTGCAGAGGGCCTCACTAAGGAGAGAGAGAGACAGCGGGAGAGAGAGAGACAGGGAGAGAGAGAGCGTGAGAGCTGAGGCTGGCCGCGAACCCGGTTCCTCCAGTCTCCACCTCCCAAAGTACTGGGATTACAAGCGTGTGCCACCACGCCCCGCCCCACTTAATTTTAACAGAGTCAACCAAATAGTCCACAGTCCTGCCCTCCCAAGCATGCTATTATCTATTTCTACGAAGACTTGAATTAGTAGAGATTGATTGCTTTATTGTTTGTTAGCAATGTTAACCAAACACCTTCCAAATGGTGACCCTAAACTAAATACAAATGTCAACATAGTCATACTAATCAAGCCTGACTACATGAATTGTGCAAAATATAAAACATAAACATGCTTTTATATTAAATAAGCTGAAGTTCATACTATTGTCTATAGTATCAACAGTAATCCAAAAGATAATCCAAGATAGTTAATGCAGTTTAAATATTGGGAAAATCATGAGACATTTCAATATGTCTATCATTAGAAAAGTATTAACAACATATTGACAAATGAGACCACACCCAATTTATGTGTGATGCCCTTTCTTATTAGCAAAAATTAACATGGACTAGATCTCTAAGAAAAAAATAAGAAAATCCCTGAAGAGAATATGATTTAGAAGACTGACCTTTGTCAATAGCAAAATAGATTACAAGCTTTACTCATTGCTTTATTGTTCCTTTTAGCATCTTTTGTTAGAACATCAGAAATCAAGATTTAAATTTATTAACTCATGTTATGCTCATGAAAAAAAACGTTTTGTCAATTATTGTCATTTCTCTTTCATAAGAGAAAAAAGTTACATATGAAGATCACTGTGAAGATCTAACTTTAGACAACCTTGGTACAAAATAAAATTGGTTTCAGTCTTGACAGAGTTATCACATATTGAATTTACCCCCTTTTTATTGGTAAATCAGGCAAATTCCCTGCACATCTTTTTTTCAAAGTACTCTTTGTTCTAAGAACAAATCTAGATAGTATTTGAAGCTAGTATCATTAGAAATACTTTCTTGTTTTCTTTCTTGGTGTCTGTGATTCCTTTTAGTGTTGCTGAACAAACACTAGTAATGTCTATATCATGAAAAGGCTGAATTTGAATGGAAAATTACAGGCCTTATGATAATCACTTGAAAACTTTTAAATTGAGCTGTCAATATTTTCAATAATGTATTTCACTCTGGTTTTAAATGTTTAGTTAGATAAGAATTTCCTTTCTCCACTCGCTCCAGCTACTGCTAATTCAATATAGTTATTGAATAGGGTGTCACACTTCCCCCAAAATAAGCAAGAATTAAAGACACAATCTATGGGCAAAGGCTCATTCTTGTCAGTTTGTTGGGACTGATCATTGTTTGTGTGTATGCAGTGCTGGGGATTGAACCTAGGGACATTCTACCTCCTAGCTACACCCCTAGTCCTATTTTATTTTTTTATTTGGAAACAGGGTCTTGCTGAGTTGATGCAAGCCCCACTGAGTTGCTGAGGCTAGCTTCAAACCTGCGATCCTCCTGTCTCAGCCTCCCAAGTACTGAGATTACAGGCATACACCATCACACCTGGCTTGGGATTGATCATATTTAAAGCAGCAACTTAACCTGATAACCCTCATCGACTTAACCTCCTCACTCACTCATTCTTAAACTATTCTTTTTTAATTGATAGAATTATGTTCTATAATCACTTTTTAATCCTTTGCTTTAATCCTATTTTTCCAAAGTGGTTTCACTAAATTGTAATCTCACCAACAATGTATCAGAGTTCCCATTTCTCCACATCTTCACCAGCATTTATTATTGTTTTTATATTTAATGATTGCCATTCTAATTAAAGTTAGGAGAAATCTCAGAGAAGTTTTTATTTGTATCTCTCTGATTGCTAATGATGTTGAACATTTTTTCATACACTTATTAGTCATTTATAGTTCTTTGTTTGTGAAGTGTCTATTTAGTTCATTTGCCCATTCTTTGATTGGGTTATTTTTTTGTGTGACAGTGAGTTTCTTGAGTTCTTTGTATATTTTAGATATTAGTCCTCTATCAGAGGAGTAGCTGGCAAAGATCTTCTCCCATTCTGTCAGCTCTCTCTTGAGGTTCCTGATAGTTTCCTTCACTGCACAGAAGCTCTTCAGTTTAATGAAATCCCACATATTAATCCTTGTTTTAATTTCTTGTGCCTTTGGGGTTTTATTGAGGAAGTTTTTACTCATGCCTATATGTTGGAGTGTTGGCCCTATGCCCTCTTCAAGTAACTGCAACGTCTCTAATCTAATTTCCAGGTCTTTGATTCATCTTGAATTGACTCTTGTGCAGGGTGAGAAAGTGGGATTTATTTTCATTTTTCTACATATGGATAACCAGTTTTGCCAACACCATTTGTTGAAAAGGCTTTTTTCCAGCATATGTTTTTGGCTCCTTTGTCAAAAATCAATTGGCTATAAGTATGTAGATTTGCTTCTGAATCTTATATTCTGCCCTATTGATCTATCTGTCTGCTTCTGTGTCAATACCATGTTGTTTTATTACTATGGCTCTGCAGTATAGTTTGAAATCAGGTATTGTGATGCCTCCTGCATGGTTCTTATTGCTGAGAAATATTTTGGCTATTCTAGGTCTTTTGTTGTACCATGCAAAATTAAGAACTGATTTTTCTAGATATGTGAAGAATGACCATGGTATTTTAATAGGAATTGTATTGAATCTGTAGACCACTTTTGATAGGACAGCTATTTTGATGGTATTTATTCTGCCTATGCACAAGCATGGAAGATCCTTCCATCTTCTAAGATCTTCTTAAATTTATTTCTTTAGTGTTTTATAATTTTCATTGTAGAGGTCTTTTATCTTCTTGGTTAGATATACTCCTAAGTATTTTATTGTTTTTGAGGTTATTGTGATTGGAACTGTTTTCTGGATTTCTCTTTCAGTGGATTTATGGTTGGCATATAGAAAAGCTTCTAATTTTTTTTAGATTGCTTTTGTATCCACTTTGCTGAATTTGTTAATCAGTTCGAAAAGTCTTTTGGTTGAGTTTATTGGGTCTTCTAAGTATAGGATCATGTCATCTGCAAATAGAGATAATTTCAGTTCTTTTCCTACTTGTATTTCTTTTATTTCCTTCTCTTGCCTTATTGCTCTGGCTAGAGTCTCGAGTACTATATTGAAAAGGAGTGGTGATAGTGGCATCCTTGTCTTCTTCCTGATTTTAAAGGGAATTCTCATAGTATTTCCCTATTCAAAATGATGTTGGCTGTGGGTTTATTGTATATTATCTTTATGATGTTGAGATAAGTTCTTTCTATTCCAATTCTCTGAAGTGCTTTTAATATGAATGGGTGTTGGATTTTGTTGAATGCTTTTTCAGCATCTATTGAAATGGTCATATGATTTTTGTCCTTAGTTCTGTTTATGTGGTGAATTACATGAATTGCTTTTCATATGTTAAACCAGCCTTGTATCCCCAGGATGAACCCAACCTGGTTGTGGTATACAATTTTCTTGTGTGGTTTTTAATGTGTGTTGCTAGTATTTTGCTTAGAAGTTTTGTGTCTAAGTTCACCAACAATATTGGTCTGTAATTTTCTTTCCTTGAGCTTTCTTATTTTGGTATAAATGTGATACTAGCTTCATAGAATATGTTTGGGAGAATCCTGTCTCTTTCTATTTCATGGAATTCATTGAGAAGTATTGGGATTAGATCTTCTATTAAGGTTTTATAAAATTGGGCTGGGAAACCACGTGGACCTGGGTTTTTCTTTGATGGTAGTCTCTTCATTGCTGTTTTAAACTCTTTGTTTACTACTGGCCAGTTTAAATTTTTTATATCCTTTTGATTCAATTTAGGAAAGTAGTATATGTCTAGAAATTTGTCAATTTCTTCTAGGTTTTCCATTTTGTTAAAATATAGTTTTTCAAAATAGTTTCTGATGATCTTCTGGTTTTACGTGCTGTCTGTGGTGATATCACCTTTTTCATCTCTTATTTTAGTAATTTGGGTTGATTATCTCTTTCTTTTGGTTAGTTTGGCTAATGTCTTATCTATCTTATTTATTTTTTCAAGAAACTAGCTGTTGGTTTTGTTGATGTTTTTGTATTTTTGTTGTTGCTGTTGTCCTCTAATTCATTGATTTCTGCTCTTATTTTAGTGATTGCCTGTCTTTTACTGACTATGGGATTAGACTGTTCCTGCTTTTCAAGGGCTTTGAGGTGTGTCATTAGGTCATTTATTTGGTGATTTTCTGTTCTTATGTGAGCACTCAGTGCTATGAATTTTCCTCTTAATACCCCCTTCAAAGTGTCCCAGAGATTTTGATATGTTCTGTCTCTATTTTCATTTGTTTCTAGGAATTTTTTTATTTCTCCCCTTATTTTTTCTATGATCCAGTCCTCATTCAGTAGTGTGGTATTCAGTTTCCATGTATTTATGAAATTTCTCTGGGTTTTCTTATTGTTAATTTCTAATATTATTCCATCATGGTCTGAAAAGATGTAGAGCATTATGTCACATTTTTTGAATTTGCTAGTTTTTGCTTTGTGGCCAAGGATATGGTCTATTTTGGAGAAGCTTCCATGAGCAGCTGAAAAAAATGTATATTCAGCTGTAGTTGGATAGAATATCTGTATATGTCTAATATGTCCATTTGGTTTATGGCATTCTTTAGGTCTGAGACATCTTTGCTGGTTTTTTGTCTGGAAGATCAGTATAGTGGTGTGAGGGGAGTGTTGAAGTCTCCCAGTATTATTGTATTGTGTTTATGTAAGATTTAATGTTACGAAGAGTTTGTTTTATAAAAGTGGTTGCACCTATGTTTGGAGCATAAATGTTGACTATCGTTATCTCTTCTTGTTGGATTGCTCCTTTTACCAGTAAAAAATAATCTGCTTTGTCTCTTTTGATAAGTTTAGGCTTGAAGTCTATTTTGTCTGATACGAGAGTTGCTACCTCTGCTTATCTTTGAGTTCCATTTGCATGAATTACCTTATTCCAGTCCTTCACCTTTAGTTTGTGAAGATCTTTACCTGTAAGGTGTGTTTCTTGCAGACAGCATATAGATGGATTATGATCTTTAATCCATTTTGCCAATTTATGTCTTTTAACTGGGGAGTTGAGGCCATTGATATTCAGTGTAATTATTGAGAGATGATTTTTAATTCCTATCATTTTGAGTTATATTTTCTGTTTGAGGTAGTGTTGGTTTTTAGTTGTTCAGTTGATGGAAATTATTCTTTATCTTGGTAGGATGTTTATTTTTTATTTCTTCTTTGTAATTTACTTCCTGAGGATTTTCTCTAGTGCTGGTTTGGAAGACATAAATTCTTTCATCTTCTGTTTATCATGAAAGATTTTTGTTTCTCTGTCAGATCTGAAAGATATCTTTGCTGGTTAGATAGTGTTGGCTGGAAGTTGTTTTCTTTCAGAATTTGGAAAATGTCACTCTAGGCCCTCCTGGTTTCATGACTTGGTTTGAGAAGTCTGGAGTGATTCTTATTGTTTTACCTCTAAATGTCACTTGGTCTTTTACTCTCATTGCATTTAAGATTCTCTCCTTGGCATCTATGTTAGTCAATTTGATTATTATGTGAACGTTTTCTCTTATCTTGTCTAACTTATGTACTGACTTCATTTTCTATATTTGGGGAATTCTCTGATATTATTTCTCTGAAGAGATTTTTGATTCCTTTGGTTTCAGCTTCTAGACCCTCTTCTATGTCTTTTATTCTTAGGTTTGCTCTTTTAAAGTTATCCCAAATCTTGGATGTCCCGTTCATACTTTCAAATTGATTTTTCTATATTATAGACTATGCATTCATTTTTGGAGTGGCCATCTGTTTTCCATGTGGTCTAGTCTATCGTTGATGGTTTTATTGAAGTTTTCATTTCATTTATTGCATCCTTCATTTCCTTTAGAGCTTCTTTTTGATTCCTGTTGAGGGTATCAGTTTCTTTGTTAATATGATCTTTTATGTCTTTCAGACTGTCTTGAACTCTTTTCTAAAATGCTGATTCATTTCAACTATCAAAGTTCTGAATTCTCCTTCTGGTATGCTTTTCATATGAGTTGGTGAATTTTGTTGTTGTGGGGTTGTGGGTATTCATTGTTTCCTTGCTGTTCTTCTTTCTTATGTTTTCAGATTTCTTAAATTTCTTAAGTTTGTATGTTTGTTGTGTTTGCTGGCTCTCCCTCTCTCTCTCTCTCTCTCTTTTCTCTATGACTCTCCCTCTCTTCCTCTGTGGAATTCCTATGTCTACTTGGTCTTCCTTTATGATATCCTGTTCTGGTGGTAAATATTTACCTCAAGGTATGTCTTAAAAGTGAATAATTTCAGCCATAAGTGTAGTTGGCTTTCCATTAAGTATTTATCTCCCTACAATACTGTCTCTGCAGTCTGTGTCCCACATCACCCCTGTTGTTCTGCCTATAGATCACCAGCATTGGATTGCAGCTACTCCAGGACTCTGTCTGCCTGCTACAATGGTGGCATTGATGGATCACAGGTATTAAAGACCAGGGGCCTTCCTGTTACCTCCCTTATATGGAATGGTCTTTGAGGTGAGGGCCAGTTCAGTTTGTGTCCTGTGCATTTCTAAGCTTCTGTGTGTTGGGTGCTAGGCATCTCTGCATGTCAGCTGGCATTGGCCTATCCTTAGTGTCCGGAAGTCTGTCCTGTTGGTTCACCTATCTGGTTCAGCCTCAGCAGTAGGGATTTAGAGGAGTCCTCTAGTATATACAAGGGAAAACTATGATGTAAACTGTAGTTTACTACAGTAAAAGGTGAATGGAGAGGAAGGAGATAGAGTAAGGGATGCAAGAATAAAGTAGAAATAGAATCAAGTAGAATAAGAGTTTAAGAAAGGGTAGAAAAAAGATAATAAAAATAAAGATTCTGAAAATAAAGTAAAATGCTAGTAAACAATATTCAATATATGGATATAGTGATAAGAAATGAAAAAAGTACAAGGCATGAGCAGACAGGTACACTGGTAATCAAACAAACAGAACAAAACAGTCACACACACAAGAGGAAAGAAAAAGAAAAAGAAAGAAAAAAAGAGGGGAACCTTAAGAATTGTTTAACAGAAAGTGAGAAAATAGTCCCTTAGAAGAGCTGTGAATACTGTTCCAGAGCTCTGGTTCAAGTCTCTGCTCCCCTGCCTGCTGGGTTTCCTACTTTGTTAATGAGGCAGAGTTAGGTGGAAGAGTGGGGAGGAGCTGGCTGCTTGGGAGAAACTCTTCTGGGCTGGGGGTGTGACCCATTGGCAGGGAGCTCAACCAGAGTTCACAAGACTCTTAGGCTCAATCCCTGGCACCACAAAAAAGAGAGAAAAGAAAAAGAAAAGAAAGGAGGGAGGAAAAAGAAAAAATGCAATAGGGGAAAAAAAGAACCTTACAAACACACAACAGCAAAAAAAGCAAAAAACAAAAACAAAATAAACCTCTTGTACTTGGTCTCTGCAGCCCTCTTGAGTCTGTGTTTAGGGCCCACTTATCACTGTAGGTTTCTGTGCATGTTCCAAGCGTTCTGCCCACTCAGAAACCTGTAAAAAAAGAAGTCAGTCTGCGGCCTCAGAGCTAGGTCATCTGGTGAGAATCTGGACAGAGACTCCCTCTGTGTGCATAGGCACAGAGCACTGGGCACTGATCTGGGACCTTCTGGGAGCACCAGGAATCCACGCTTTCCACAGAAATGGCTGGATTGGTCTGCAACTTCTATGCTCTGTTTTCATCAGAATTTCATGTGAGGCGAGCAGCCAGGGTCTATGTGTCTTCCCCCTTCTCTTTTTATGGTCTCTTTTCAGTTACCCATGGTGAGGGGCCTGCATTCACCTCATGGGGCTTGCGCACTCACCTCTGCCGCCAGGCGCTCGGTGGGTCCAGGGAGGTAGGTAGAGACGGGGTCTTGGTTGCCTTTTTCTCTCCTGTGTGGCCACAGAAATGTGTGATTCTGTCTGGTGCCCTCACTGTCTGTGGAGTAGATCTCAGGTTGCTGAATATGGGATTTTCCAGGGTTTCCGAAGTTTCTGCCAATCAGAGGTGAACACTATAGTTCTTGCTTTCCCCTGGCTCAGGAATTTGTTGCTTCCTTTTTCTTTTCTTTTCTCTTCTTCTTTTGTTTTTTCAGCATTGGTGTTTAAATGCATCCTTGTAAATATTCTTAAGTTTCTCTGTCTTTAGTTCCCATCTCATCAAGGTAGCTAGGATGTGGGTTGCAGTTCAACTTGGAGTTAATGAGGTGAGTTAGAGGCACGCTCACCTTAGGGTCTTACTCTGTCGTCATATTCCTCCCCTTCTCCCTAAAACTATTCTTCTCATACCATGGCAACTTTCCTCCACAATTCTCGAAATCTGAGCTGATGACCCAGGTCCTGTCTGTGAGGTGGCACCCACTGCTGTTTTCTTGCTAAAACAAAACAAACAAAAAAATTCCAGTGGATCATTGTCACTACATTTGTGGTTAGAGGGTTCCAGGAGAAGTCTGGCCTTTGTATAGCTTCATCAGGATAATACATTTGACATAGATTAATGCTGATATATTTTTTGAGGAAATTATATATGTGTGTGAGTACTAGCTAAATTTCTCCAGTTTGATCTCTCCATTTACACCATTACAAATGGAAGCCTCTGGAGTTTCCTTTGAACTGTAAAATCGAGGTGTCATGTATTAAATACTATTTGAAGAAGAATAGTTGGTAGCATAATTAAGAATTAAACCAATATATTTTGCCCCCCCCCAAAAAAAACCACTAGATTTAGTGTTCTGAGCCTTAAATTTGAGCTCTTTTCACTAACAGACTCATTCTGAGCCTCAGCTTCTACATTTTTAAAGTGCCTAGGTTGAACTAGATGTCTCTGGGTTTCCCTCCTAGTCTTAAGACCCCGAAATAATTTAAGACTCTTGATGAGATGAAATAATTTTTCTCAAAGTTCATTTTTCAGCCCCTCCATTGAGCCCCCACTTTCAGAGAAATATCTTTCCTTATTTGGTTACAGTCCTCTCACTTGTTGAGGGAGTAAAGTGTGCTATCATTTGGATCTTAAATATCCCCCAAAGGCCGATGTGTTAAAGGCTTTTTCCCCAGAGTGGGAATATTGAGAGGTGGTGGAACCTGTAAGAGGTGAGACTTAGTAGGAGGTCTTCAAGTCATTGGGGGCGTGCCCTTGGAGAGAATAGTGGAACCCCACCCCTCCTTACTCTCTTTCCCCCCTGGCCATGAGGGAGCAGTTTTACTCTGCCACATGTTTTCATTATAACCTGTTGCCTGGCTACAAACCAAAACAACAGGGCCAATCAATCATGAACTGCAATATCCAAAACTATGAGCCAAAATAAACCCTTTATCTTTATAAGTTGATTTTCTCAAATGTTTGATACAGTAACAGAAAGCTGACTGACATAGAGATACAGTGTATGCAGAACAACTGATATCCCAGAATTTATTAATATCTGGTTTTAAAAGGCCATTAGAGACAAAACTCTGAATTAAAGTTCAAGGTTGTAAAATGAACTATTTCATAGTTTTCATAACTTTTTTTAATAAACTGTTCTCACTCTCTCTGGGGCTACACTATTGATGGAAATCTGAGATGTATCCAAATGCCTAGGCATACGAGAATCAATAGTAGAGCAGACTGAGGCCACTGTGCTCTCAATATTTGGGGCTAAACATAGCTTTCTGACCATCTTCACAAATACTTTTTAGTAGAATTCAATGATAGATTAGCTAATTTCCTGAAGTCAGTGGTAAGTACTTAATAAACTTTGGCTAAGAAAAAGAGACAGGGAGTGGGAGGAAGACAAAAGGGGAAGAGGAGGAAAGACAATTGAAATAATCACACTCTTGGACATTGGTCGTAGGAATATCCAAAATGGAAAATAGTGTAGTGGCTCCTCAAGAATTTAAACATGTAATCACTATATTCAGCAATTCCATTCCTGAATACATACCTAAAAGGTTGAAAGCAAGGATTCAAACAAGTATTGTACATAAATGTTGAGAGTGGAATTATTTATAATAGCCAAAAGGTGGAAACCATCCGAATGTTCATATCCAAATGAATGGATAAATTGTGGCATATCCATATAATGAAATATTTTCCAGCCTTAAAAAGAAATCCAATTTTGACACATGCTGTATAGTGGATGAAGCTTAAAGAAATTACGTTGCGTGAAAGAAGCCAGTCACAAAAAGGTAAATATTGTATGACCCCATTTATATGAGGTATCTAGAATTATCAGATTCATAGAGACATAGAGTAGAACAGTGGTTACCAGAGTTTAGAGGGAGGGGGCAATTAGCAGTTATAATATAATAGATAGGGTTTCAGTCTGGAAGATTAAAAAGGCCTGGAGATAGTTGATGGTGATAATTATACAACACTGTGGATATACTTAATGACACAGAAATGTACACCTAAAAATGGCTAAAATGATAAGCTTTATGCTACATATATTTTCCCACAATTTTAATAGTTATTCAAAGTAGTATGAAAATTTTCTTGTTATTTGTTTTTATTCCTCTCATCTGGGAATGTTGAGCACATGCCCTTTTTCAATGTTGCCCCATGCCAGGAATTGCCGGGAAATAAATTTGATGTTCCAAGCAATTCCCCGGTGGTTTTAAAAAGAGATGAAGGAAAAGAAACAGCTGGTTTAGAAGCAGTCATAGCATCCTCCACAAGAGATCTCATGAACTGACACAGATAGGCCACACATTTAAGATGCAACCAATACAGGTACCAGAACAAACCGAGCCTTGTGGGAGAATGGGCACATTCATTTTTAAGATTGTTGCCAATTGCATATGAGTTGATGGATTCAGAATACTGGTTAGTGTCAAAAAGAAAGAAGCACTCAGACCAAGACTATCAGCCAATGTAGTGGAATGGCAATAAGGTAATGAGGAATTTGAAATTTGAAATTCTGCTGCAAAGTAGTCCTGGATAGAATTCAAACAATTATCCAGCAAAAGGGAAATGAGTTCCATCATACTATTAGTAATAAAAGAAATATTGAGATGAATTATCCAGGTTGCCTTTCATATTGATTAAATTGCCTTATTGAGTATGAAACTTGGCCCCATTCATCTATCACTGAAAACAAAATCACAGTATGTCAGAATAGAAGGAACCAGGCAGATCATCTTATTCCATCACACCATTTTGGAGATAAGAAAGGTAAGAGTCAAAAACTTTAAGTGATTTGCTTAAAGATGTAGAGCAGAGTCCAACCAGAACCCATGCCTTTGAATCTCCTAGCTAGTTCATTCCACATTACACAACATTAGTTAAATAACTGTTCAGAAGGAAGAAAGATTACTACTGAGTGAATAAGAATCATGTTGAAGCCGGGCGTGGTGGCGCACGCTTGTAATCCCAGTACTTTGGGAGGCGGAGACCAGAGGATACTTGTTCGCAGCCAGCCTCAGCTCTCTCTCTCTCTCCCTCCCTGTCTCTCTCTCTCTCTCTCTACTTAGTGAGGCCCTCCGCAACTTCATGAGACCCGGTTTCAAAATAAAGAATAAAAAATAGGGCCGGGGGTGTAGCATGGAGGTAGAACGCCCCTGTGTTCAATCCCCGGTACCGCAAAAAAAAAAAAAAAAAAGAATCATGTTGAAGAGAAAAAGGAGATTGTAGTTGCTTCATTACTTATCCATTTGAAACTATTATGTTAAATATATTTAAAGTATTACAAAGTATTATAAAGTTTTAAAATGTATCATAGTGCCACAAAGAAAAAATATCATAATGAGTGTGTTCTGTAAATGTTAATCTCCAAACACAGACATTTTTAGGACTTTTCTGTGTTTTTTACATTATTTACTTAAGAATTAATTGGAAAGGAAAACATAATGAACTCATTAATATCTAGGACTGTTTTTATTTTAGTAATATTTTATTGTAAATACATAATCAAACCAAATTATCTGCTTTTAAAACTGTATCTTTAGATGATTATAAATTCACAAACAAACCAAGGCACCTATTTATCACTCATTCTAATTAAATTTCCAAATTTTCCTAACACATTTAAATGGAGTATGGAGAAAGGATCTGAGTGTGTTATTGCATGTGCTACCTCTAACCTCTGAATAATGCATTTTCAGACATTTGATAATGCCTATGATTTGTTGATGTAAATTCACTTGAAAGAGAAAATTATACTATCTAGAGAATAACTGCTATACCCAAACATTGTTTAAAAAAAAAAAAGCCCAAGTTGCCAGGAGACACCAAAGAGAGCAAAGCGCTCTTGCTGGCTGACTCCCAGAGTAGGTTTTATTATCACATTCTTCTATGGATCCTCACCTTGGTGGAGATCTTCCATATCAATTCAGAAAGAAGTCTTCAGCACCATACTCATTACCCTGACCCTACAAAGCAGAAAGGATAGTCACCATTTGCAGCTAATTATTAACAGCCCAAGGACCAAAACCTAGAGCTTCTATCTCACAAGACAAACTCAGACTTCTCCCAATACATCTTACTCTCTCATTTTAAAAAATATTGTATCATAAAGTCTTGCAAGTTGGGCAGAATATTATATTATATTATAGGCAATTTAATTTTTTATTCCATAAGAAATCTGACAAAATCAAATATAGTTTTTTGGTAAAATACATTTCTATATCCTAGAGGAGGCTAACATAAAAATCTAATATGATGGCTGATATCTGGCTCCCTTTGTCATATTGAGACTTATGCCTTTAAATTCAATTTCTCTTAACTCCAAAATACCTACTTTTAACTAGAATTCAACCAGAGACTAGCTGGAACAGTTAATGGAATACATTCATGTCCAGTGGTAAAGCTTTCTCCATGGAGAGGTTCCCTTCTCGATTCTCTCCCTTGGTTCTATTCCTTATAACCTTCTTCTCACAGTTCTAAGACCCTTCCTCTACTATACAACTCCCTGCCTGTCTGTCTCCTCTTCTTCCCATTCTATTGTTATGAACAAGCTTACAAAGAATCTTTTTAATCTCCAAGGTTCTTTCCAAGAATCAAGTCTCCATCTTTCATGGGTAGCTGGGTAGCTGCCAAACCACTACTGAATCTCACTGCTGCTCCTCTGGGCACCTGCTTGGTCCCACTGTTGTCTCTTCACAACTTCTTCTGTGAATGTGAGTCACTGCTTCTGTACAAACTGCCTTCAGCCTGGGCAAGCAACAACTGGACCAACAAACAAACCCAAATGTGTGTCTGTTTGTAGAGCTAAGACATCTGCATGTCAGGAGGCGCAGTGAGTCAGAAACAGACTACATTATTGACTGGCAGCTGGGGTTTGAGAGGAATGTTCCTGAGTACCCAGAGGTAGGAGTTCTATAGTCCTCACAAGAACTCTGTCAGAAGACATTCTCTCCATTCTACAGTTGAGGAAACTGAAACTCAATGGTCCTCGGAGCGGCTAATTTTGGCTAGACTCTTTCAAAGGGAGCTAGCCCACTACTGAAAATTATAAGAAACTCTCATAGCATGTCAGTTTGTGGGTAAGGTCTTGTTATAGCTTGCAGCTGTAATATTCCTTCAAAAAGTTAATGTGTTAGGCAATGTGGCAATGTTCAGAGGTGAAAAGATTGGATTATGATGGCTCTGACCTCATCAGTGGATTAAGCCATTTGATGAATTAATAATTTGAATGGGCTTACTGAGAGGTGTTGAAATGATAGGTAAGTGGGGCATGGCTGGAGGAAGTGGGTCTGTCCCTGGTGTCTGTCTGTCTGTCTCTCTCTCTCTCTTTCCTCCTGCCTGCCTACCTGCCTACCTGCTTGCCATGAGCAGCTTTACTTCCACCATGATGTTTCTACCACAGCGTCTGCTGACTATGGATTTAATCCTCTAAAAACTGAGCCAAAATAATTCTTTCCTCCTCCAAGTTGTTCTTGTTAGGTATTTATGTCACAGCAGTGAAAAGCTGACTATTACAGGTCTCCATAGCAATTAGTCAGGACCATCTCTTGCCTCTCGTAAAGACACCCTGCTCCTCCTCCCCTCCTCTCTACTGATTCCCTGACCCCCTACGTTTAGCTTTGTTCTTCCATTTAAGATTTTCACCACAGGCTCCTGTGTCTGATAACCTTTTCTGGCTAGGCCACATTAGATATTCTTTCATAGGAAAGCAATAGCATTATTCATGCCCCAATTTTCAAAGATATATCTAAGAAACCATGAAACTCCCTTCCATCTTAGCTCGTAAATATGGAAACTGGAATTAAAATCTACTAGGATCAATAGACACACACAATGTAACAGCACAGTTCCATGTTCAACTACTCCAAGCTACAGTTATTAACAACAATTAATTTTTATATAATTATATAAATTATTTTGGGTTTTTAGAAAAGAAATTGATATTGTAGCAATTACTGCATTACAAGTGACAATATTCAATAGCTAACATTGTATGCATTGGGTATCAAGGTCTGGTCTGTGTGCTTTACAAATATATCATTTAATTCTCATTAAAAATTATGAAAATTTCAGCTGGGCGTGGTGGCGCATGCTTGTAATCCCAGTACTTGGGAGGCGGAGACCAGAGGATCCGGGTTCGCGGCCAGCCTCAGCTACTCAGTGAGGCCCTCCGCAACTTCCTGAGACCCGGTTTCAATAAAGGATAAAAAATAGGGCCGGGGGTATAGCTTGGAGGTAGAACACCCCTGGGTTCAATCCCCCATACCGCAAAAAAAAAAAAAAATTATGAAAATTTCAGATGAATATTTTATCTCAACTTTGTTTTCTTTATTTAAATACATAAACTCCACAATTAAAGAGTTATAATTCTGACGATATCTCTTTGGAGACCATTACTGGATCTCAAAAGACCATGTGCAGAATCTTCAAAAAATTATATACTCCTAAATTTTTAAATAACTTAGATTGTAGGCAAGATAAAAAAAAGTGGCAAATGGCATTTTTTTAATTCATTCAGTTTGGGGACAATCCTTCTGAAAAATTACATAGAATACTTTACATATTTTACTGCTAAAAATGAAAACTATCTATCATAAATACGCAGGAAAATTGGCTAAAGGAAAAGTTTTTATTTTGCATTTACCAGATGAGTTTGAATTGTTTCTATCTTCTCTAAAACACTGAAGAGTCACTATACATTTTAAAATCAAAATAAGGTTTTTATTAAAGCAAACTATTTGAATGAGCTGTAAAATCACTCATATATGAGTGATTTTATACATCTACAACTCACAGTGCCTCCAGTATGAACTATATGAAACTAAGGGTCCACTTTGTACCTGTTTCTATATAAGCAGAGTAAAATATGTTATTGTAGATAAGGGAAATAGATATTTCCATATGATAGGAAAAAATGTTGACTGAGACTGACATAGTTACTAAGTGAGAAGGTACCATAATTTTAATTTTTTCAATTAATTTTTTAACTACCACAAATAAATTTGGATATGAAGATTCATACATGATAAGACTGCAATCTAAAAGCACAGCCAATAAGTTGTAGGTTGAACCACATAAAATTGCCATTTAAAAGATCAAGATTATTGAATACCATATATATATAAATTAATGAATTGAAAAATAAATACAGGGAAGAGAAGGAAAAACTTCCTTATACTACAATGCCACTTGAGAACAGCATATAGAATTAGAAATTATATATAGGATTATTTATATACATATATAACTAGAAATTATTATATATAAAGTTAGAAAATCACCAATGAATGGGGAAAGTTTGACGAGGAACAGGATATTTATATGGCTTAAAAACATCTCTTCATAAATTCCTTATTAATTATAAAGGGATGAATGGCAAGTTTAGAGTAGAGAAAGTTGGCAGATACCACCTTAAGCGGGGATGGAAGTTAACACCAGTGACACTGGACAGACTGATGTATTCCATCTCCTGACAGGAGGATATAAGAAGACAAAGCCTCAGTCATCACTTTTGTGGTATTTCAGCAAAGCCTTGATCTAATCACAGAAAAAATCAAACTCAAATTGAGAGTCATCCTCAAAACAACTGGCCTGAACTCTTAAGAAACAACAAGGTCAAGAGAAACAAAGAAAGGCTGAGCAGCCATTTCAATCTGAAGGACACTACAGATACATGAATATATAGCATGACCCGAGGTCAGATCCGGGGCCAGGAAAAAGTCGTTATAAAGGATGTAATTGAGACGATAGAGAATGCATGGATGTGAACTATCAATTAAAGAATAACATTACGTCAATGTTAAATTTTCCGACTTTGTACTGATATTATGGTTGCATAAGAGATTATCATTTTCTTTGTGAAATACACACTATTGTGTTTAAAGATAAGAGGGAAAAATGTCCCAAACTTAATCCCAAATAGTTTATAAAATACACAAATATATGTAAATTTGTAAAGAAAATGATAAAGCCAACAGGGCAAAAGGTAAGCAGTTGATTATATGTCAAAATAAGTTATAAAGTTTAAAAAAATTACCCACAATATCAAATGACTCAGTTTAATTGCCACACATTTATTAACATATTTAATCAACTAAAAACACAAGCTTAGAAATAGAAACAATGAACTAAAGTAAAACAATTAAAAGTATCAGAATCGAGTATGTGAACCTGGATGAAATTAAAATCCATATATAGGCATGATGAATCCACTGTCCATAGTTGACATTCTCATAGCAGATATTAAAATTTTGAAATCATATTCTTTCAATAGCTTTTTTGGCCCAAGACACAACACAGGAAATTATCTGAGCCACTGAGTGAGACATCCCCAAATGAACAATCACATCATCACTGATATTGCATCTCACTTTTTACTTGTGTTCATAGAATGGAAAAGTAATTCATCTCCTGGAATATGTTTCATAGGAAAAACAGAACACTTATAATTCTTTTCCAAGTAATCCTGGAGCAATAGTAAATTTTGCATCCAAAATTTGAAAGGGAAATTTTTACAACTTGACATCTCACTGTCAAAGCATACCCTGAGAATTATTTACATCAAAGTAAAGGTAAAACAAATAATGTCCCAAAACAAAAATCTATTCTGCCTATTCTCCAACACTAGCCAAGCAACATGCTGTGGCACTAAAGATCTGGGATGGAGACACTGCAGCTTCATAAAATGCTTTCTAAGTGCTCAGGAGGCTGAGACAAGAAGATTGCAGGTTCAAGACCAGCATCAGCAACTTAGACTCTCAGCAACCTAGTGCAACTCTGTTTCAAAAACAAAAAACAAAAGGGGATTGGAATGTAGTTCAGAGCCAAGAAAAAAAAAACTTTCTAATATGATTACTCACTTTGAGGATATAGTGCTAAATACACCCATGAAAAAAGGGAGGGTTTTAATCTAGGTCTAGTAGTAATGCATTCTTTTTCTATAAAGTTCAGGATACAGAAAAATAAGTGACCAATAATGAAGATGTTGAAGGACATTTCTCAAGGTTCTTTCACCTGGGGAAAAAATCCCACACTGAACCTCAATGTTAAAACCCCAGAAAAATGATGTGGTTCTTCTTTGTTCTCCTCCTCCCAGTAAGACCACAGGGAGGACTGATCCCTACCATGAGGAAATGTACCATGGCTCTGAACTGGGAAGTTTACATCATCTTCTTGGCTCGTGATCTCAATGAGTTGCAATTACTCTGATACATTTTCTCTTTTTCTGTATAAAGTAAATCTATTATACAACCATTTCTCCTATTTCACAATCCCTGGTTCCATTAGCACTTACCACTAAACAAACTACCCACACTACAACCTGGACTCAGCCTCCTTCCAATATCATCTGTTATTGCTAGATATAGAATGTCTCCTGAAGAGTTCATGTACTAAAATTCAGAGTTGATATAATTAAGTCATGAGAGTTGAATCTCATCAGAGGATAAATCCCTTGTAATGGATTTACTGGGTGGCAACCTAGGCAGGTGGGGTGTGGCTGCAGGAGGTGGGTTTCTGGGGATGTGGCCTTAAAAGTTATATATGGTTCCTCCTCCTCTTGCTTCCAGCCTCCATGATGTGATAGCAGAGCCTTGCTCTCTCCCTCTCTCTGCTTCCTACCACCATGCCCTGGGCTCCACAGACCCCGCCTGACATGGACTGAACCTCTGAAATCTCCAAAAACTGTGAGCAAATAAATCTTACTTCCTCTAAGTTGTGTGATCAGGTTTATTGGGTCACAGCAATGAGAATGATGACCAAAACATTATCTCTTTCCTGTCTACCTCATATACTAGTTACTCTGCTTTAGCCATTTCTGCCTAAACATGACATCTATTGTCCTATCTCTATCTTTAAGTCATTCTTTGCTCCCCACATATCCATTGATCTCTCTTCTGTATATTGAAATTATAGGTACATATATACCTAAATATCTTCTTTGCTGCCTTCCCTCATCCTGCCAATTAGAATTATTTTCCCTTCCTCTGGTCTCCTACAACACCTTGTCTTATTGCAATTCATTTTCTTCTTTCAAGCTGGTGTTATAATGTTTTTGTTTTGTATTTTCTTAAATGTATCATTCTCCCCAGAGAAACCTTGAGGGCATGGCTGTGTTTTAGTATTTGCTGTTTCCATACAATTTTAAAATAGTATGTTGTTCATACTAAATGTTTGTGTACTGAATGAACTGATGAACTAAAATAGGAAAATATCAAAAGGTTTGGACAAGGTATACAATGCAAATGATGGGAAATCTGGTGCACTGTGGATGAGTTAATAATTCAGAGTACCAAAGATACAGCTGAGACAATTGTGCAATTTTGAGTTTTAAGGGGAAGACAAGCAAGCCTTGGTCTATTTTCATTTTGTTCTGAATTTTAACTATTTCCAGAAATAATACTGGTCCAGGAGACATCACCTTTGCAAAGTTTTGTATTGGCTCCACTTACTATTTACATTCCTTGCTCTCCAATGCCCCTCTACTGGAGGGGCTCTGCAATTTACAAAATGAAAATGTGGAACCCTTTGTTTAAAATTATTGAGGGCTTCAGGATGATGACAGCAGACCAGGGCCAAGTTCAGGGCCCTTCTAAGCATGAAACCTTTGTGAATACACATGTGACAAGTCAGTACTGTCTGCATAAAATGTCTGCAGTTTCTCATTCTTTCCATTGAGCTAAAAAACCAAGATTTCACACAAAATGAATAATGATTTCCTTATAAACTCTAACAAGAAATGAAACAAAAAGTAGGACTCAAATTTTAAAATTCTTCTCAGACCTATTATTTAAGTTTCTTTTTTGTCTTATGCACAGACTTCTCTGACTTATAGTTCCTTTCAGATCTACTTTTGAATTTTTTTCCAGGTTCCCAGTCTTGAAAAAAAAAAACTACTTGCAAACTTTTTCCAAAAGAAGAGTGGGGGATGCTTTATTACATTCTAGTCTCTGTTAAAGAATATTTTACTTTTTTCATTATGGAATCTGTTCATCTAAGTTTTAGCTAAATTTGAAGGGGGGGGTCTTCTCAGACCATCTTGGCCTCCATCATATACACACAAAAATTTCCTTGGCAAAAAAAAGTCAAATGCATAGATTTGACTCTGGCCTTCCTTGCAAGACCCATTATTTTTAAAAGCATTTCATCTCAGAGTGCAGTCTGCAACTTGAGCCTTCAGTGGGGTGCAGACTGAGGAGGGAAGTGGTGGGGAGGGAGGAAGAGGGAGACCCAGGCCAATAGTAGAGCCAACCAGCGATATGCTGGGTTATAATTAATGGCATGAGGTTACAACTTGCAGCTGACATCGGTTACAGTAAAAGGTCAGTCTCCTGCGGCAATTTGCATTTACTGATTTGGAAGGAGTTGCCACAGCCTTCCCTTCCCCCCACTCCCTCTGGGATGGCTGTCTAACTGATCCCTGTGCATTCCTTTCTTTATTCCAACAAAGATTGTTTTTCAGCCTTTACACAAAGATTCACCCACACTTCACCCACACACACTCCCTCACACATGCTCCCACAGATGCACATGGACTCAAAGACGGAGGGCATTCCCATGGCTTGTATCGCAGGGAACATGCGGCTCCTGGATGTTTCTGCCAAAACCAACCATGCTCTTCTGCCAAGCCCTCTCCCTTTTCTGGTGACATTTGGAAGGACAAAAAGGGGTGAGTTAGAATATGCCTTATTTCCAGCAGAGGACATTTGCTGCTGAGCATCGAGCAATTTTGATATCAAAATCATTTTATATAAAGTAGTCAAGGCCCTGAGTAACCTCTACCTCAGCTGGAAATGAAAAGAAAAAAGAATGGTGGAGTGGAGGAGATCTCTGTTGCAAGGCTGGTGCAGATATTCTCTGGGGAGCTGAGTATCTAGGAGAGTGGAGATTTCTCTCACCCTACTAGATACTTCTTTGCTGCTTTCCATTGCCACCTCACACCCTCCACTGGGTGTCCTACAACCTACAAATCCCTGTAGTCCTTACTCAAATCTCCACCTTCCACTCCAATGATTGCCCAAAGCCAATCATTTGTATGTACTATACTTTCTGACTTGACAGATCTAGTTATCATTGCCTCATTATTTACCTAATAATTTTCTTTAAATGACTTGTTTCTCTTATCATAAATACAAGTTGAATATCCCTAATTCAAATATCCGAAATCGGATATGCTCCAAAATCTGAAACACTTTTAGAGCCAACATAATGCCACAAGTGGAAAATTGCACATCATGAGATTGTATGCACAAAATTATTTAAAATCCTGGTAAAATAATTTGGGAACTATGGTGTATAATGTATATGTAAAACATAAACAAATTGCATGTTTAGATTTGGTCCCATTCCTACAATATCTCATTATGTATCTGCAAATATTTCCAAATCCCAAAATATCTGAAATCTGAAACCACTATGTTCCTAAGCATTTTGGATAAGGACTACTCAAACTGTACACGCATTTAATGAAAACTTTTCAACACTACTAAATGGCAACCAATATCACTTGCAATCAATAGAAAACATTTAAAGCAAATGCTAAGTTAGAATAATAAAGCACTCATTTAGGAACCTCTAACAGCCATCTTGCTTAACATCTATGGAAATTGGACTCCTTCTCTTATCTGGGTCTACTTGAGAGGACCAGCTAATCTAATCAAATTATTTGAGATAAGGCATAGCCATCAGTAGGTTTTTATCTAGCATCCATCCCAGATAACAGATGCATATTCCTGACTGCCTTCATGGAGACCCAGAGGAGAAAAAAGTCAAAATTTTCACAATTAAGCCATTGACTAAAAGCTCTCCCCTCTTCTCCAAGCTTGACTCTGAAAGACTGAGCAACCAATGAATGAATGTGTGAGGACATCTCAGATGAGGAGCAGGGCCAGTGGAAAATACATCTTGGATTTTATCAGTTTCTGCTTAATCCACTTAAAAAGACCCTTCCAGACAACCTACCCATAACTTTGGGTTTGTCATTTATTCTGCAAGTACTTCCCAAGTTCGAATGAGGATTTAGACCTGGTTCTTGAAGTCTCGGTAGAGATTCATAGTGAGAACTCACAGCTTAGCAGAAGAAGAATTAGACTTTAGTTTGGTCAAGTTTGATGATCTCCATAAGTGAAAACAAAACAAAAAGGAAGATCATTTCAAAGCTCAATTCATGTGCAATCTTGAAATTCACATCTCTCCCCAGCTCCAAGCTCCCTGGTACACTGGGACTCAACACACCAATACCAGGAACAACCTGTCCCTGCTCTGAGCATCCAGACCCTTCTGTCAGGGGCGGGAGTCGCTGGCTGATGGATTGCTCAGGGCTGGAAAAGGTGGCTGCACACATGCATGGGATACACAAGGTGGCTCGTAAAACTTACGAGCCATGTTCTGTGGTGTGACCCCAGTGAGGGATGGTTCAGCTTCAGTGGAGGGATAATTAAAAGCAATTAAGTGTTGCTGGAGAGATGGCAGGATTCTGCTCTCAGACTTCAGGAGTGTGTAAACTTAGTCTGGGGGAGGGCCAGGAGTATGTTTTTTTAAGAAAAGAAAAAAACAGATTGTTGAGCCATGGAAGCCCTGCATATTGATATCACCAAGAGGACAGTTGATATCACCAAGAGGACATCATCCAATGAAGTCCAAAAAATATATTTTTGCCCTCTGTACTTACCAAGGTGCTGGATTATCTGGCCATCGGAAGTATACCCTGAGGTTCCTCTGCTGTGTTCCCAGATAATCCCTATACATAAGAAAAGAAAGCTATTCACTCCTACTGGGGAGGGGGTATAGAGATTGAACCCAGGGGCATTCTACCTCCAAGCTATGCCCCAAGCCCTTTTTATTTTTTACTTTGAAACAGGTTCTCATGCCGGGTTTAGTGGCGCACGCTTGTAATCCCAGTACTTGGAAGGCGGAGACCGGAGGATCCGGGTTCGTGGCCAGCCTCAGCTACTTAGTGAGGCCCCCCGCAACTTCGTGAGACCCGGTTTCAAAATAAAGTATAAAAAATAGGGCCGAGGGTGTGGCTCGGAGGTAGAATGCCCCTGGGTTCAATCCCCAGTTCCGCAAAAAAAAAAAAACAGGTTATCACCAAGTCGCTGAGGGTCTTGTTAAGTTGCTGAGGCTGACCTCAAACCTGTGATCCTCCTGTCTCAGTCTCCCAAGTATATAGGCATGGGATTATAGGCATGCACCACTACACCTAGCCCATTCACACCTATTAATGCATCACTTTCTCCAATATTTTGGCCATCACCCCAAACAGAAGGGCCCAAGGGAATGGGATGCCAGCAGAAGAAAGAGGCCTGGGAGGAAGAGTAGGAAAGAGTATTTAAAGACAGTTATAGGTGGAAATACGAGAGGCACACAGTTACAGGGCCTAGGGAAAAATAGAGTCAGGAGAATCCTGCAAAGTCAAAGATGGATGCTACTGTAGGATCAAGGCCAATATAACCCTAACATATTGCCCTGGTTTCCTAGGAAACGGGGAATAATTGTACTCAGAAGTTGTAGCCTAACAGTCATCTGTAATTGCCATTTTATTACTTTTTATACTGGAAAAGTTTAAGTCCCTGTTGCAACTATAACTATAGTATTTTTCCTCTTGGGAAAATAACAATTCCTCCAGAATGAGATAAAGATGAGGAAGGCCTGGGTTAGGGCTAAATGTGCCCAAATCTTTGTAGAAAGTAAAAACAAAAACAAACAAAACAAAACAACAACAACAAGGGATTCTGGATACCTGGGCTCTTCACTGTTCACATCCCCAAGGGAAAAGAAGAACAAAGATTGTATACATGGGGTGGTAGTTATTCTCCATCTGCTTAGTGTTGAAGGGACAGAAAAAAAAAAACAGGAAGTTTGTACATCGTGGCCATCAGAACATATTGCTTTATGGAATGCAATGGTAAAATTTATCCAGCCCAACCCCAGACACCTCAAAGAACTCCAAAAGCTCTTAAAAACCTGTCAAGAGGGAAGAATGGAGCCTTTGTCTTATATGCATAAATGAATTTCCTTTTGAAATAAATAGAAGCAGTCTTAAAAGGAAAAGATATATACAATAGGAGTTATATATAGATCTGTGGAGTGCCTAGAGGGTCAAATATGAGGCTAAGAGAAGCCTGTGAGAGTAGGTGGGTCTGTGTCTACAGATGGAAGGTAAAATCTAGAAATAAAGTCACTTTGAATTCCTCTTATCATCTTGAAGAAAAAGAAAAAGGAAAAGTATAATATGAATCAATCAGGACTCCATCACCCACCAAGCCCTCCTGACTTCACTTGCTAAATATGTCTCCCAATTCATCCACTTCTCTTTATCTTTCACTGTCAACATCCTACAAAGAGCTGCAATCGATTGTTTCATATTGTACTGTAAATGCTTTTTAACTGGTGTCTCCACGTTTGCTCTTACTTCACTTCCAACCTGCTCTTCATGTGCCTGCTGGAGTGATACATTAGAAATTCTAGCCTGCTCTCATCATTCCCTTCATTAAACCCTTGTCAGACACTTCAGAGTTCTTAGACTACAGGCCAAAATGCTTTACAAGACAGTGCATCACCTAGACCCTGTCTTCTCCATCACCTGCATCTCTCCTCTTTTCCTGCCACTTGCTGGGCTCCAGCCCCTGGACCCAGATCTGTCTCCAATCCCCCCTTTCTCATCACCCAAACTCACTTGTCAAGGGAGACTTCTTGACTTCCCAACACTGAGAAGATCATCCTAAAAGCACCTTGTACTTGTCCATCCATATCATGTATCACAATCTAAAGTAATTACTTGTACAATTAATTATTGAATATTTATTTTCTCCTGATAAAAAACTTGTTAGGATTGGGATGTGTTTGTTGTATCTCCATTTCCCCAGAGCCAAGAAAAGTGTCAGATACCTAGTACTAGTCACTATTAACGAGTGTTTACTACCTGCAAGGCACCATTTTAAGAACCTGCATGCATTGACTAATCGATCATTCATCACAGCCCTTTGAATAAGCCCTTTGTTATTGCTATCTAGAGGAATACATGATTACAATGCTGCTCAAAATTTCATAGGCATATGAACCGATGGATTTACTCAACAACAAAGGAACTTTTGAGAAATGTAGATTCTGATTCACTACATCTTCTGGGCCTCAGCACTTCAGCATTTCCAATTTTAAAAACTCTATGGCACAGGGAGGATAAGAAATTTGCCAAAGGTCCTGGTAGTGTTGAATGGTGGAGCTGCAATTAGAATCCGGACAGACTGACTGAAGATTTTTAACTCTTTTCTTAATTACAATTCTACATTTCCATGGAGTTGGCATTTTATAAGCATTTGTTCGATTGATTTGTCTGCTCAGCAAAAGATATTTACCAAGCAGCTATGGCCAGGCACTTTGCTTGCTATGAGAGAGCAAAAAGAAGGACATAGAGAACCCAGCGTTCACGAGGTGTGCCACTACGCCCTTAGTTCTCCAGGCTAACTGCTCTCCTTTTACTTTTCCATCCTTAATCGTCCTTTCTTATCTTTCTAGCACAATTGTTACCCTCTCTGCACACTATTCATTAATTAGCTTACAGATCTGTCCCAGAAATTTTGCCTTTGGAGAATTTTCTACTTGCATGCCATATTTAGTGCTGAGCTGTCTCAAATTCCCTATGTATTTCTATATATTTTTTAAAGGAGAAGCTGGAGGGAATGAGACAGTAAATTAAGAAAATTGTATAGCACTCCTTGCCTGTCAAAAAGAAGTATTATAGCTCACCTGGAACTTTTTTTAAGTGACCTAAAGCTCTAATAAGTAATATTTGACACCACTGTGGACACGCTTGAACAGCTATTTACAGAATATGCAGAAATAATGTAGCCTTACCTATATTCAACAGAAGCTGAGAAAATGCAATTCAATTATAATTTTATGATAGCATTATCATGTTTGGAGTTCTAACCAAGCATGTTACCCAGAGTAGTGCTTGTCCAATATAAAGAAGTAGCTCTTCATTTCATATTTTACAGCATTTTTGAAAAACTGAAAATTTATGAACCTTCTTTAGCCACCACCAACACCACCAACAAAAAGTAGATCCATGGGTGCACACACAAACACACAGCCTGACACCCTCGCCTTCACACAGATTCAACTTTGCATTCAATTTGCAGTGGTTGGTGCATAAGGAAGATTTGTGGACCCAAGGGATCCCAAATTAAGAGTTGCTATCTAGAGGAATACATGATTACAATGCTGCTCAAAATTTCATAGGCATATGAACAAATGGATTTACTTATCAACAAAGGAACATTTGAAAAATGTAGATTCTAATTCACTAGGTCTGCTGGGGCCTGAGGTTCAGCATTTCTAACAAGCTCCCAAGTTGCATCACCATTGCTAGTTCATACACCACACATTGAGTAGCAAGGCCTGAGACAATCTTTCAAACATCCATTGTCTCAACTGGGCTTTTGATAAGGTTAGAGAGTAATTGATTCAAAATTCTCTGCCTAGGTACTTATAGTCCAAATTCTCAGTAGCATTAGATGAAAAGTGACTTGTTTACTTTAGACATCAGGCTTGCTAGGAACACTGAAAATCTGACTTGATTTCCTGCTCTGTGCAGGAAGGACTCAGCCCCTTTGCACAGAGCGGACCTACAGGAGAATCTGCACACAGGGCCGACGTTGTCCACAGGAGCATTGACTTTGGATTTGCTCAAATATTTGACTATTCAATAGAGACACAAGGATTGTCTGTCTTAAGAGAGGGTTTTCAAAATATTCGTTGACAGCTACAAACATTCTTCATATTGAAATGTTTGATGAACACTGAGTCAATCAAATAAACTAAAAAATAAAATTGCTTTCCTTGTGGATGGGGGCATATGGAGAGGGAAAGCCAGAGTCCCATATTTCTGGAAAGACCTCTGCAGCCATGTCAGCACCTCTGAGGCGCCCCTTGAAGAACTCTCTCAAGCCTCATTACTACAAACATACCTTGGAAAAACACTGCAAAATGACAAGGGAGTGAATGCTCTGGATCTATGTTACTAGCCGATCACTTCAGAAGTGAAAGTCTCGGTATGCAAAGGTGTGGTTTGTGTGTGTTAAGGTTTGGGTTTAGAATGGCCCCCCAAAAGCTCAGGTATTGAAAGCATGATCCCCAATTCAGGAAGGTTCAGAGGTGGGGCATAGATGGAAGAGGGGGTCACTGGGGTAATGGTCTTGAGGACTGTATGTGTTCCTAGTTCTCTCTCTCTCTCTCTCTCTCTCTCTCTCTCTCTCTCTGTGTGTGTGTGTGTGTGTGTGTGTGTGTGTGTGTGTTTTCTGCCACCATGAGTTGAGTGGTGTTCCTCTGCCATGCCATGCCCTGCCACTGCCATTCCTGTCTTGGAGCCAGCCACCTATGGACTAAACCTCTAAAACTATGAGCCAAACAAATCTTTCCTCCTCTAGGTTGTGCTTGTCAGCTATTTTGGGCGCAGTAGTAGAAAAGCTGACTAAATAGGCTGGCAGTGCTTTCGCTTCTGGAAATGGAGCTAAAGAACTCTGGATGTGAAAGTTCCTTTCCTTCCCAGATTTATGTCTGCTACTCTAAAAGCCTACGACTCCATTATTTTTTAATTTAATTAGGCCTTGGAGTTTAAATACATTACCAAACATTTTGATATTTGTCCATCCTTCCCTCTCCCAGAGTAGTTAGCTTGTTTTGTTAGGGCCCAAAGTCCTGGTAATGAGTCTGACAATTATTCTCTTGCTGTTGAGAACATAGACCTACTAATTTTTGCCCCCACTTTCAATTCCAGTGTTTGAATTTTTAAGCCAATATTAACTTTTTGCTTAACGGATAGAGATTGAAAGGGGCAGACAATTACAGCTCAAAGTAGTGAAACAAAGAAAAGGAAATAAGAGAAGGGAAAAGCTTCACTGCTGAGATTTTTATTTTAATGGAGGGGGAAAAGATTTTGTATTTCATAACAGAGAGCATTAAAGCGATATAGCCCCACACAATGAAAACCTTGTGTTTTATTAAAATGAAAAAAAATAGATTGCTCAAGGCCTCCATTACTCATTTCCGGATAGAATGGCAAAACTTCAAGTTTGAAAAGACTCAAGTAGCTACAATCAAACTTTCCCTGGTAGCAGCTGATAACACAGCACTTTCCAGAAATCCATTTTGTAGATTGTGCAGATCAGCTATTTTCACAGCTCTTGGAGACTGAACTCTGCACCAAAAGGGGTGAAACACAGAAAGCCTGGAGATTCTTAGTGCTATAAGAGGATTTTTGCACAATTTTGGGGTGAGAGCTGACAGGGAATTCAATGGGTGGGTAAAGAGTCACTCCCATTCTGCAAAAGCCAATGTTTCAAAGCCTCCATCAAAAGGACTCAAAGGCGGACTCGCCCCACTCAGCGTCCCCCTGAACCAGGAGGACCATGTTCCGAGACACCGGGGTAGACATCAGGTAGCAAACAGCAAACCTCATGCCAGTTCCTCATTTAGGCTGGAGAACAGGCACCTGGTCTTCATTAACATGGCTGCTGTAGTTAATGCGTTGCAGGTGTGAAAGTGTGTGCCTGAAATCTGACAAAACACCTGTCTTTTGTGGCACCATTAGATCTGCCTAGTGTGGGACACGACCCCCTCGGGTGTGCTTTCTCCTGCCTTGAAAGCCATGGTAAGCATTGTCCTGTAATTACAAAATCAGAGTCATCATTGCTGGGAAGAATTCCTTAACAAATTATACCTAATTAGTCTGAAATTACCTTTAATTCATGGTGAAACCATAGGCTTAACCGTGTTCTATAACACCTTCCTTTTTATCTTTATGCAAATATGATTATACACTATCAAACTGGCACCACCAGGCATAAAAAACAGCTGCAGCTAGTTCTTTGGTTACTAAATGGGAACTGGACGGGTGCCATTGATTATGTTTTCTGGAATGCTGCATCAAAAAAAAAATAATAATAATAATATCAGCCAGTTCCTTCCCTGTGAATTCTAGTTTTCTTCCCCGCCCACAGAACCCTAATTGAAAGCTCTGAGATTGATCTCCCTTGCCCAACCCCCAGCTCCTCACCACATTTTTTGCAGACACATGTGTACATCTTGCTGCCACCCCATCTTTTAGAATGTCATTAAGTGTCAAAACACATCTCATTTTATTTCTGATCACAGCATCTTATGATATGGCTTCCTCAGTTCCCATTCTCAACTCAAATCCTGATGCTCTTTTGGATTTTGATATACTTTGTTTTATGTGCTTTGGATGCAAAGGTTACCTATGTAGCAGGCATTAGTCTAAAAGCTTTGCAGACCCCCTTATTTAATCCTAGCTACAAACCTATGTTCTATGTACTATGACCATCCCCATTCTGCAGATGAAGAAACTGAGACACAGAGGAGCTTTCTATCTTGCATGAGGTCAGACAGAGCCAGGATTCTCACCCATGCCATCTGTCTCTAGTTTGTTGTTACCTACTAGAATATGTATTCCCAGGGATGCCCAGGGTCTCTAATTGCCAATGGTTGTTTCTATTCTTCTATCACACTTCTGAACATGCCATTGTAGGAAATTCTTTCCAGCTGGGTGGCATGTAAAGGTGAAAAGGATTGTTGTTATCATAGGAAGAAATCACGGCTAGCTCCTCCCATAGTTCCACACAATTTGTAGATTAATTGTATTTCCTCCTTCACCCCACATGAATACATTTTCAGACCTGAAGCTATGTTTTCTGTTTCTTTTAAGACAAAAACACTGCTGGGTGGATCACTGGTACTAAAAAATAAAATTATAAAAGTATGTTCTTAATTGGATCATATTTCGGTAACCCTTGCTCTGCTTTGAAAAATTGTTAAGATCCTTTCTTGAATTAAACCAGAGCTTAATTCTTCAGAAAGCAATTAAAAATATTAAATGCTTCCTTGGCATTTAAGGTCTCCTTCTTTCCAGTTTCAAGATAGGTTCTTTGGAAAATTAGCACATCTTTGCAAGTCATTTTCATCCTACAAATAATAACAGCCCATATTATTTCTAGCTACGACCCAGCTCCAGGTTCTCTGAAGATTATTCACTTTAAAAAAGATTCCCAGACTACATCAAGGTTACCTTCCATAAAAGCTATGCTTTTGCAAGTAAAGAAGAGATTAATTTCTTGAACCATTTCAGGCTTGGTATGCAAAGCCAAACACATATCAGGTGCAGACATTGTACCAGGCACCTCCATACTATGTCATGACAGCCCCTGGAATGTAGTGGTGAACTGGTTAAAAAAATAATTACAAGAGCACTAGAAGTACAGTTTGGGCTGAATACTGCTTTTGTTAAGTACCAATCAATTAAAATAAAAGTATTTTCTCGATGGTTGTTCATAGCAGATCTCCGGGTCCATCTGTGGTTATTTTATTTATGGCACTGTCGTTTTTCGCCAACATGAAGTTGGCTAAAAATCAGATTTTAGGATCTTAATCAGAATCAAAACATCGTCTTCTTATTTAATGCCTCCATTCAGGTTCTTGATACTGCAGTGCAGGAAATGGAGTCTACTTTTTGGAGGCCAACCCTGCCTCCTGCACCATGGAAATCTACACAGCCGTCCACGGCTGAGGGATGAGTTGTATTTCTTTGCAGAATTTTTTATTAGGCCGGTTCCCACAAGTTTAAGAACATTGTAATCGGAGACACTGCAGGGTCACATTAGACTGAGCCCAATAAAATAGGAGGAGGAAACTGAACTCTCATTCAACCCCTTTCCATAAAGTTTAGGATTGTCAATTCTTTCAAAGCAGAGGATGTCCCTTCCACATCTTTCAAGTTTTGTAAACACTGTGAGTGCTACTGGCTTCCTTTTAATCAGTAGGGGCCACCAGCTCATGTTTATTATTTCTAATTATTAGACCTTCTTCAAGAGAACATTACTGCTGACAATTTTTATTACTGATGACTCTACCTGATTAGTCAACAGTATAATCCCCTCCTTTTTTCCGCTATTAATGTTTATGGTCATCTATAACCTTCACACTTTGGGGTGCCATGTTTTCCTCCCCAAATAATTTTCTGTGACACTAGTTGACAATTCGTAATTACTATACCCGCGGTTGAGTCTACTTGAGGCTGAAATATCCGGTTGGAAGAGGGGGAAATTTAGTCAAACATCTGGATGTTTGAGCTACATGAGGCCAAACATCTGGATGTTCCCAAATATTTTCTCTCAACTATTTGGAAATGTCCACATTTTCCCTCATGTAGACAAAACATCCAGATGATTAACTGAAGGCTTCTCATTTCATCTGGGTAGTTGCCCACTGGATTTTCTTTGGGTCCTCTATGTGAGAATATCCACCCATCTGTTTTACATAGCCATTACTACACCAAAATAAGAAACATGGAGGAACAAGCACAGCCTATTTCTCCCAGGAAATTCTATCTAGTTTTCCAGTGATTTTGTCAAACACCACACTGAAACACAAATGACCTCCAGAAGGAAAATATTTCATTTAAAAAAATTCCTTACATCCTGGTATATTATAAAAGCTAAGAAAAAAAAAGATTTAAAGGATTGGTCTCAGTGAAGAATGTTTCTTATCCAGTGTTTACACTTTACCTTAAGTTAGCTTTTTTTTTTAACCCAAGAGCATTCTACCTCTGAGGTACACCCCTACCCCTATTTTATTTTTTATTTTGAAGCAGGGTCTTGCTAAGTTGCTGAGAGCCTGGCTAAGTTGCTGAGGCTGGCCTTGAACCTGTGATCCTTCTTTCTCAGCCTCCCAAGTACTGGGATTACAGGCTGAAGCTCCAGAGTCTGTATTCCTTTCCCAGCAATATTCTTCTGGCTCCCTCCAAATGTCTTCCATCCATAGATGGGCAAAGCTGAACTAGGAGATTGTATATTAAAACATCCAACACTCTGGTTAGATGAAGCCAACCCCAATCTATACAAATTCATAAGCTAAGGGAAAAATGCAAATTCTTAAAGCAATAGCCTCGATTTCAGAAGTTGGTACCCACACTATAATATATGAACTCTCCCTGAGATTATATATAAGCATTTAGATAAATATCCGTCTTGTGAGGGGTAGAGAGAGTGCTTAGAGATTTCCTAAATCACTCAAGGACTGTTTTGCAATGAGCACCTTCTCCTTACGGGCATATTTTTAATACTTTCTAAAAATTTTTTGTTGGTTGGGAAAATAGATACCACTTATTGTACTGGACTGTCTATGACAAATTCCTGCAATCTTTTATTCCCTCTGTTGGACTGAATTCAAAGACAACATGCAAAGAATTTCAAGATATCGGAGACACTTTATGTGTAGTCGCCCGCAGCACCACACTCCCTCTTAGCCACGAGTTGTTAGAGGGCGCTGCTATTATCCACTCTGGCTTATGAAGGACAGGAGCACATCTTAGGGAGGCACCGTAATCTCTTGGAAACAGATGGCAGGAAATACAGACAGGCTCGGGAGCCACTACAACCGGGACCTGCAAAGCCCTGAGGCCTAAGGGAGTCATCTTCTCATCCCTGTCTCTCTCCCGCCATCGACCCTCCTCCACTGCTGCCCTCTGCACTGTTCTGCTCCTCTAATCTTCCTGCACCTTGGTTTTCTCACAGGAAAAATGAGGACCAGGATCATAGCTACCTGACAGGTTAGAGTACCTATCAATGAGTGAATTCATAGCAAATGCTGAGAAGAACACCTGTCACACACACGGTGAGCACCCGATGAATGGCCTCCCGTGTTGTTATTGCTGACCATTATCTTTGCAGACCAACTCTCCAGCTTCTTCAGCACGGCAAATGGCTTCTGAACAGCCACACTCAAATGATAGACCCTCGCTCTCCAGGTTTTTATAATTTTCATTCTCCCACTTAACTGACTGGTGATTGATTAGGAGTTGCCATTTGCAGTTCTCAGGACAGAGAACCAAAGGAGCCCAGCTTGGGGCAGGGGCGCGGCCCTGGCCCCGACGCTGCTCTCCTGGCAGGGCTATGTGGAGATTAACTCACTCATCCTGAGCTTCCTGGACAAACTCTCAGGGAAAGGAGAGTGGGTGTGGCAATATTAAGACAGTCCTAACAAAATATCGACAATTAAAAATTTTCCATTATTTGCCTTGATCATTTAAAGTTAGAACATATAGCTGACCATAAAGAAAAATTTAAGTACATCTAATCTCTATACTGAGAAAAATATATTTTAATACTTTGGCATATATTTTTATACATTTATACATATGTTTACATTTTTGTAAATATGAAATGATACCCTACATGTCATCTGTAATCCTTTTCCCCACCTTATAGCAAACTGTGAACATTTTCAATTAAGTACCAAGTATTACTCTATAATATATTCCTTAATAGCAGCATAGCCTCTGTTTAAATAAATATAAAATAGAACATTATACAATAAGTCATTTTCAAACACTTAGATTATTTCAATTTCATAACTTATAACTGATGCTGTAATCTAGCTTCTTTTTTGGAAATCATTATGCATATCATTTTCTTCCCTTTTAATTATCAAGAAATAAACCCCTGTGGGTAACTGTATTTTTCTACTTTCATTTTTATTATATTATCGAGGGATTTGTCTATTTCCTCTTTGGTTTTTTTTCAAAGAACCACTTCTTGGATTCATTAATCAATTGATCAGTCATTTAGGCAGGTTTCAATGATAAGCAGAGAAACTTAAAGATAAAAGTCAGGACGTAGTAAGATTCAGGAGACGATGAGGATGTCTGTTGAGTACTTAGTCTCTTTTTAAGTGAAATTAATGTTCTGTTCTGGCCACAATGAGTTTCTAAGACTGCGTACCTACCATGCAATGGGGAAGCCTCTGAGTCTATGTCATCTTCCAGTCGATACAGTACACAGTTAAGTATTTGAGCAATAAATCAGTACTGCCACTTATGTTACTGGATATTTTGTTCACTTATTTATTTAGCCTGCTCCATGTGTCAAGTAAGAGGAGATCCTAATGAGGATTCTATATACTGTTGTGCCTCACTGTTTTCCCTTATTTTTCTGACGTTTCTTGTGTTACCTAGTTCCTGATACACTCAGAACCTACTATAAATGTACTGTGGGTTGAATTTTCAAATACTTACATGGCCTTTCTTTGCCCCATTTTTCATTACTTGTCTGAACTTGCCTGAGATAATTTTGCACAAACTTTTATTGTTTTATCTTCTTGAATTCCTTTAATATAGCAAAAAAAATTTATGTTGGGTTTTTTTCTGGTTGTTATTGTTACCCTTCTGTTTTATTTTGTTTTTGGTGCGGGAGATCCAAACCAGGACCTTGGGTTTGCTAGGCAAGTGCTCTACTGGGGAGCCACGCCCCCGACATTATGCTGTTTGAATTGCTTCTGATATCTTTGTTTTTCTTCTGCCCAAGATTTAACCTATTTGTACTCATCTGAACTATCAGGTTTTGCTAAAGAAAAATCTCCCAAAAGCTCCCTTTTCCCTGCAGTCTTTTTCTTCTGCCATTTTTAACGCCTTTTGCATTTTCAATCCTTCCTGGATATTTTATTCACTTATCTGTTTTATTCAAGTTATATTTCTCCTTTCCTCCCCTCTAATTATTTATAAGAAATTAACTTCTCAATTATCATTGCATTTTTAAGTGTGCCTAAAAGAATTGTTTTTCTCTGATTTTAAATAGAAACAGATTCCTCAGATGATAAAATTACAACTTTTACTTCTTTCTCTTCCCAGTTTTTGGGATATACTCACACATAAGATTTGAGATCTAGTTTCTTGCTCTTAAATAATCATTCTTACTTTAAAATATGCCTATTTTAGAATTATTAAATTTTTCTGTTTCCTTAATTCACAAGGTTTCTGTTTTTACAATGATAGCTTTCATCTTTCCATATTTAATCACTTCCCTATTATTGTGTATGTGTGTGTGTGTGTGTGTGTGTGTGTGTGTGTGTGTGTGTATCTCTTAGTTATTAAGAAACCTTCACGAGTATTTTTCAAAGAAAGAATACATATATTTTATGCATTGATATTTTTATATTTCCAATAAAGAGTTTCTGTTTCATTTGTATGCAAATAAAACTTAACCACAGTGTAAGTATCTTCAGTTACAGTGTTTTAAACCATTTAAAACGCCATGGCAATCTCTTCATGGTCTTCTTGTGTTTCTTATTATGAGGGAAAATCTGAAGCTGTATGTTTTGCTTTGTTTTGTTTTCCCTTTTGTAGATGACCAGTCTTTTCTGCCTAGATGCATGTTAGATTGTCAGATTGCTTTTTTTCTCCCTGAAGTTTAAGATTATTAAAGACACATATTCATCAGCATACATCTACTTATTGAGTTACTTCGTTAATATTTCCTGGGATATGTTGAGCTCATTAAGTGTGCAAAGTCAGAACTATATTCTTGTAGTCCAGCCAAGTGTCATTTCACTTTTCTAAACGTTGCTTCCCTTCTCTCTCTCTCTTTTTTTTTTTCCTGACATCCTTTTCAGTAACACTCACTCTCTGCAAGCAGGATCTCAGTAATATGCTTACTCCAGTGACGATTGTCCTTATTTCTTTGTCATTTACCTTTATATTCTGGGAGATTTTTATCAGACTCTATTCTCTATCCTTGGTTTGACTTACTATGGTGTTATTTCTACTCCTATTGTATTTTAAATTCTGTTCCTAATGGTTTACTTTTAAAAGTTCTTCTTTAGTTAAACTCATTTTAAATTTCTGCCAGTCTCTCCATCCAGTTCCAATTTCAAATCTGTTTATTGTATTATCATCTCATGTTACAAGTTTTATTTTATAGAACCCATGTTTTTCCAATATTCATAAGACCACAAACCAGTACAGAAACTGTATCTCTGTTTCCTTCAATAATATTCTTAAAATAAGCTCTTGTCTATGAGCAGTGTGATTCTAGCTTTGTGTACATATTCAGAAAGTGGAACCTGAAAACAATGACAATGAAGAAGAAAGGAGGAGGAAGAGGAGGAGGAGGAAAAGGAGGAGGAGGAGGAGGAGGAGGAGAAGAAGAAGAAGAAGAAGAAGAAGAAGAAGAAGAAGCAGCGACAGCGGCAGCGGCAGCGGCAGCAGCGGCAGCATCCTGTGGGAAAAATTTTTCCACACAAGCCCAGAAAATGACAAATGGATCATCTCAGGTTCTTCTCAAAGGAGAGTTGCCAGGTAAAGCTGGGAACAGAAGCAATGGTTAAAAATCCTTGAAAGGATTTCCACTGACCTCCCATTTATTCAGCCAAGTCTCTGCCCTACACTAGAAGATCCGCCTCAGGGAAATGGATCCATGCAGAGACAAAACTAGTGAAAATGCAGAGTCACGGGCCCTAGGCACAGCTACAGATGACGGTGAGACATTTTCAAAGTGGGGTGGGGGATCCAGGCAAAGAGCTATGAGACCCCACTGCCCATGTGGAGATTGGAAGTTTCTGTTCTAGAAAATGGGTCCCCTAAAAAGACCTTCAGATTGTGACACTCAGAGGCCACCAACCAACAGGCCGTGCTCCCATGCACATGAGTTCCAGCCTTGATTTTAAATATGATCATACAGTCAAGCTCACCACACATTTGAGAAAAGCTTCTAACAGGAAAGACTGGCCAAAATAAACAAGTAAGATACCCCTGGAGGGAACCAAGACAACATAGCAAGCAGAAAAAGTTTCTAAAAATTAAAAATAAAAATAGTGTGGATAGTCTTAAAGTCATCAGAGAAGATTTTCACATTGTGAAATAATAACATGATGCTATTTTTGAAAGGAACTTTCTGAGAGAACAATTAAAGAAAAATGTTATGAAACAAAGGAAGATGACCGAGGAAATCTCCAGAAAATAAAGCCAGCACTCAAGAAAGAGAGTGCTGGCTTTATTTTCTTTATTTCTTTATTTCTTTATTTTAGAGAGCTGGGGATATAGCTCAATGACAGAGCATGTGCAGGCCCTGGGTTCAATTGGAAGGAAGAAAGGAAGGAGGGAAGGAAGGAAGGAAGGAAGGAAGGAAGGAAGGAAGGAAGGAAGGAGAGAAAAAGGAAGTGAAAGTGAAGGAAAGAAAGGGAAATGGAAAGGAAAGGAAGGAAAGAAAGGAAGGGAAGGGGAGGGGAGGGGAGGGGAGAAGAGAAGGGAAGGGAAGGGAAGGGAAGGGAAGGGAAGGGAAGGGAAGAGAAGAGAAGAGAAGAGAAGAGAAGAGAAGAGAAGGGGAGGAGTGAGGGAAAAGTGGGAGGGAAAATTAGTAAAACAAGAGAAGGGCTTCAGGAGGCTTAACATCTAAATTTTGGAAATCCCAGAAGGAGGACAATTTTAAGATAATGAAGAACAAGAAATCATCAATGAAATAATGAAACAAAATTTGCAGCATCTAAAGGAAATGGATTACTAGACTACAAAGGCCCAAATGCCCAGCATAATGAATATATCCACAACAAAGAACATCTCTGTGAAACATCAGAATGCCAGAGATGAAGAGAAGAGCCTAAAAGAATTCCAAGAGGAATAGCAGGTCAGTTAGGGAAGGTGGAGAATGGGGATAGCATTCGCTATAGCAGCACTGGGAGCTAAATAATAAAATGAGGCCTGAATTCTCTCAGCAACGATGTCCAAGGCAGAACCCTGATTACAGGCAAATTGTACATGAAATGCCGAAGTAGAATAAGGAGAGCTGCAGGCAGTCAAGGTCTCCAGACATTTTCCTGCCGTGCTCCTCTTTGGAGGAGGCCTCTGACACAAGTGCTCCATTAAAACACAGGAGTAAACCATGGAGACTGGAAATCAAGAAACTGGAGGTGTAAGGGGATCCTAGAAAAATGTAAAGGGACAGCTGAGGATGACATCAGTGCAGAAGGCCTGGGGGGAAACCATTCTTGATGGGCTGCAGGAGCCAAAGGCCCAAACTGCTCAACCGCTTGAATGTACGGAGATTTACTCTTCATTTAGAGAGTTTAGTGATCAGTTAGTTAAAGGTACATAGCCACTAAGCAAATAAACAGAAAGGAGGCAATCATTAGCTCCAATCAAAACAAAACGTATCAAAAAGGACATGGTACAAAGAAAATGATACAAATGTGGCTCGACTGTGAGCATTATTTGCATCATCTTAATAATGTAAATACTACTTATTGATAAAGCATTGAAAGAATTATAATGAGAGATATGGGTGTCTTATCTTGGTGTAATAGTTTGGATTTGGGGTGTCCCCAGCCCTCATGAAAATGGGGTGGCAGTGTTGGAAGCAGGGGTTGGTTGTAATCTCAGCAGTGAATAAATCCATTGTAATGGATTTATCTGGGTGGTGGCCCAGGCCTGTAGGGTGTGGCTGGAGAAGGTGGGTTCCTGGGGCTGTGGCCTTGGCGATTATATATGGTTCCTCCTCCCCTCCCTCGCTCTCTCTTCCTTCCGACCTCCATGATGTAAGGAGCAAAGCCTTGTGCTCTCCCTCTCTCTACCTACTGCCACCATGCCCTGAGATCCACGGTCCCCGGCCTCACATGGACTGAACCTGGAACTGCTAAGAAAACTGTGAACAAATAAATCTTTCCTCTAAGTTACATGGTCAGGTCTTTAGATTATAGATATGAAAATGATGACTAATACACTTCGGCTGCTATAATAAATTACCACAGACTAGGTGTCTTAACCCACATTTGTTCCTCAAAGTTCTGGAGGCTGGATGTCCAAGATCAAGGTGCCAGCAGATCTTGTGTCAGGTGAGAACACCACTCCTGGTTTGCAGATCTTCTTCTCTTTCCTCACATGAAGAGCAGAGAGAGTTCCCATGTCTCTCCTAGAAAGGCACCAACCCTATTTGTGAGAGCTCCACTCTCATGACGCACTCGACTTCCAAAGGTCCCACCTCCAAGCACCATCCCACAGGGCCTGGGATTTCAATGTACAAATGTGGGGAGATTCAACCTTCAGTAAACAGCATAGGGGAATGAAACGATGTCCTAGAAAGGAAATAATACCCACACCTAATAATACCTAAAAAAGTAAAATAGCACAATAATGTATTAACTAAATATAGAAGTAGCTGTAAGAGTTACAAGTCTCAGAGGAAAGAGAATCAAGGCCAGGTGATGGCACATGGCTGTGATCCCAGCACTTTAGATGCTGAGACAGGAGGATCACAGATTCAAGGTCTGCCTCAGCGACTTAGGAAAACCCTATTCCAAAATAAAAAGGCTGTGGGTGTAACTCAAAGGTAGAATGCCTCTAGGTTCAATCCCCAGTACCAAGAAATGGAAAAAAGAAAGAAAAAGAGGAAGGAAGGAAGGAAGGAAGGAAGGAAGGAAGGAAGGAAGGAAAAGGGAAGGGAAAGGAAAGGAGGGAGGGAGGGAGGAAGGGAAAGGAAGGAGGGAGGGAGGAAGGGAGGGAGGGAGGGAGGAAAAAAGGAAGGAAGGAAGGAAGGAAGGAAGGAAGGAAGGAAGGAAGGAAGGAAGATCAGAGATGAGAAAAAGGAAACTGACATAAGTCTCTCAGTTGACTTTTAAAACTGGAACTAAGTATATTACCTTGATAAAAATAAAAATTTAAATTTATAATATAGTATTTAAGGGAACAAATCAAAATTTGTCTTTCTTTAGATTATTTAAACTATATGCTCATTTCTTTATGATTCAGAATTATTCACAGGATCTTTTTATTCCCTAAAATGTCTACTCAGCACCTGCGTGTCCCTCAGAAATCAGGAGGAAGACTGTCCTTGGCTTGCAGTTGGAGGGTGTCTTTTGGATCTGAAGGTGATGGACTTGGGCAATATTGATGACCAATAGCTTGCAGGCCACAGGAACAGAGATGTCTCTGGAAATTCTGGTGGGGGTAGAGGCTGGGAGTTCCATGTAAAGGAACTCTTCACATCTCTAGGAAAGTGGCTATTCCAGGGTTAGGCCGGTTGTGGGCAACTTTTGCAGGAGCAAGAAGATCTGATCTCCCTGACGTCCCCCAGGTTGGCTCTCTGGAGCCGTGCTCAGCACATGAGTGAAGAAGAGCACCTCTCACCTGCTCCTCCAGACCTCCGCCACTGCAGAGCTGACTTTTCGTCTTACTGCCCACATCTGTGGAGCTGCAGGTCAGATTTCTCCAGGCAGCTCCCTGCTGCATCAATTAAACTCATTTCAGCCTCAGGAAATGACTTTTCCAGACCTGCTGCCACTGAACCTCCCCAGGTTTCTGCTCATCCATCCAGACACCCCAAACTCACCTCAGCCCTGCTGACAGTTTTGGGAAAGTGTCTCCACAGGCTGCTCTATATGTCATCTGGAATCCTTCTCTGTCTCCAGTTTGCTTCTCCCCATGTCCTGAAGTCGTCCATGAGGTCCAAGATTCTGTCCGCTAGCTTCTTACAAAGTCACGACCCCCTAGCAGGTGGTCCTCTGCCTGGGGAAGCTTTCGTTTTGACCTCTACTGAATCCAATAGGAACTGCTAGGGGTATCTGACATTTGAATAGCTTTCTTTTCCAGCTATCAGTGCTGATGAACAACTTTTTTCATGAATTTTCCCACAGAAGAATATCTAAATACTGCTGGACGTGGTGGCGCACGCTTGTAATCCCAGTACTTTGGGAGGCGGAGACTGGAGGATCCAGGTTCGCCGCCAGCCTCAGCTCGCTCGCTCTCTCTCTCTCTCTCTCTCCCTGTCTCTCTCTCTCTCTCTTTCTCTCTCTCTCTCTCTCTCTCTCTCTCTACTTAGTGAGGCCCTCCGCAACTTCGTGAAACCCGGTTTCAAAATAAAGTATAAAAAATAGGGCCGGGGGCATAGCGCGGAGGTAGAACGCCCCTGGGTTCAATCCCCAGTACCGCAAAAAAGAAAAAAAAAAGGATATCTAAATACTAATATTAGTATAAATCAGCAGATGGTAGGTAGCAGTTAGAATTAGGTTCAGTTTCATGTTACAGAGACTCAAAATGAGATTTCTTAAATGAGACGAAAGGGGACTTCTCCCTCACATGAAGAGGTCAAGAGTTAGATATCCAGAGCTGATAAGGTGGCATCTTTCACAGAATCACTCTGCCATCCCTCGAAAATGATGCTTGTACTCATGATCCAAAATAGCTGCCGTGACTCTGCAGCAAATCTAAGTTCCAGGTGGGGGGTGGGGGTGGAGGAAGGAGCAAGGAACTGTGTGCGCATTCACTTTAAAGGATACTTTCTGAGGACACATTCAATTTTGCTGATATCTCATTGGCCAACACATAGTAATATGGCTTCATTAACCTGCAAGAGAAGCTGGGAACATTGAAGTCATGTTCCCAGAAAATTCCTTAGAGATGAAATGAAAAACAGTGGTTCTAGTGAAACTAAAAGTACTCTACAAAAATGTTCTTTTCCAAGGACCAAAGAAAAGGGGGTGTGGAATGTAACCTCTCTAGAATTCATAGGCTTTTGTCTCTCTCTCATAAGATTAAACTATAGAATAAAATCAGGTGATATAAAGATAAGCAGAAAGAGAAGGCATGAAAAATGTGTTGCTGCCACAAGAAATTCCGTCTTCTATTCTGTCTTTCCATACTATCTATATAATATTTATAGTATATATTATATAATTTCTCTCAAACTCAATTCCCAATATTGGAATAATTTCTTACAACTTAATAGTTCCCAAGCCTGAGCAATATTCTTGGCACAAAGGAGAAAGCTAGGAAGTATATAATTAAATGGACAGTTGGATAATATTTCTGTTGACATCATGACTTTAATAAAACACACTGCCATATACTAAATGTCAAGTTTTTTAATATACTTTTATTGGTCATTGTAATTATACATCATAGTGAGGTTCAGAGTTATACAAACTTACATGCACACAGCGCTTGGTGTGCTTCCCTTGGGATCCCACCCCACTCCCCCCACTCCCTGTGCCTGTTACTGAGGTTGGTAGTAATACCTTCATATATGGACATAATATTATTTGCATTGTTTTCTTCCTCCAGTCCTCCTTTTCTCCCTCCCCATTTCTCTTCCCCAACCCCCTTCCACTATTCTACTAGTTTCTCTCCTCATTAATCTGAAGTCCCTTTTGTTTCTCGTTTTCCTTCTAGCTTCCACAAAGGAAAGAAAGCATATGGCTTTCTGAGATTGGCTGATCTCAGCATAATTTTCTCTAGTTCCATTCATTTTACTTCAAGTGACATAATTTTGTTCTTCTTTATGGTTGAGTAAAACTCTATTGTGTGTATATACACCATATTTTCTTTATCCATTCATCTGTTGACAGACACCTGGGTTGATTAT